>WFMF01000589.1:0-96472 GCA_011033025.1 Beroe forskalii | reverse complement strand
GAAAAGCTTTGGCTGATTGAGCTGAAAAATTTACACGCCATCCATGGACGACCCAAGGAAGACATACCATTCTTTCAGAATTTCGAAATATTACATTTTCTGTCTGTTATGGGGGTTAAAATCGTTTTTCGGCTTAAAAAACTGCCTTTTTTCGCCCCTTATTGGGCAGTAGATACCTTGTAGTTGTCAAAGAAGTGTATCTGGTCATAAACTTATGCACCTGAAACCACTGAACCAATGTTGTCCGCCAGTTTTCCTTTGTTTTCCTGTAATATCCAAAAAGCCCTATTCAGCTTTAGTCAGCTACTCAATACGTGTAGAGTAGATCCAGGTTTATTATGTTGTACCTTACCTTAATACTTTTATGGTACCTTCATTTTGTGTGGAGTGTTTTTGTGTGGTGTGTTTGTTTGTGTGTTTGTGTGTGATGTGTTAGACTAGCCTTTATTATAAAGTGTATGGTTTGTGTATGTATGTATGTTTGTAAACTGTAGTTTGATCCAGGTGCGAGTGATTAGATGGAATTTAATAGCTTTATAGGTACACCGACAGGTAATAGGTGGAAAGGCATGCGGTTATCAAAGTCATGGGTGAAGATTAGCCATTTGGTGTTTTTCTGACGCCGTCAGTACATAAGCGGTCAAACTTATTTCTCAGAATTGTAGTAGAAGTTAAACAATTACTGTCTAAATGATACAAGATATGTTTTGATCACAAACATTGAGTGATACAAACTTCGTGAAGGTCACCGATAGTTTCAATAAAATATTTCTATTTTCAGATCTGGGCTACAGCTCCTCCCCAACCCATGAAAACCCGGAATTCTATCGGATCCTAGTGACTTCGACACCAGGTATTGTTTGGCAGTCAAATTTATCAAATTGTTAATAAAGCAACACTGACGAACACTTTGATAATTATCAATATTGATTTTTATACGATTTCCATTTTGAAAAAAGACTCTTTGGCATTTTTTTCCTTGTATTCCGTTTTGTTTTCAACTCATGGGTAGGAAGAAGATCTGGTTCGCAAGACCTGGCTCAAACCACGGTAATACACTTGTTTTATCAGTTTTATTTTCCAGGAGGAGAGTGAAAGTGTGGTTAAAGTTCAACAAAGCTCCAAGAGGAAACACAGAAAACGAACTAATTAACATACTTTCAAATCAAATGTTTTGATGTCACGAAATCAAATCAAACAGCTCTACTGCTGTAAAATTGATATATATCGGTAAACCCAAATAGTAAATCTGAGATAAATTGCTAATTTGCTAACTTGAAAGAGCAATGCCCAAATACTGAAGATTTTTATTCGGTGTTCTATGAAGAAATGGACTCCCTTGAGAATTAAAGAATAGATGACGTTAATGAAGTACAATATTTAAATATTTTTGTTTAGTACCTACCTAATATATGTGTGTGAATATAGTGCAAATCAATGTATTAGTGCGTATTATTTGATTAATTATCCTTTTTTTTATTAAGTGCAATACTTATACAATATACATGTATTTATTTAATGAGGCATTATGCACGTATCATGTGCAGGTTTCATTTATATATGATTTATCCCCCTTAAACTTCCTTGTTTAGTATTTTTACATGGTTTGAATCTCTTATTGATTATGCCAAGTTGCACCCCATTATTTAACTAAAAATACTTCATTATACTTAATTAATACCCACTGTTCAGACTATTTTAGTGATTCATCTGCTAAATACCTCACTAATCCGTACAATGTTGATGGTATTTCGCAAAGGGTTCTTTTACAGCTTCTTTTACGATTGAACGGTTTCCCATGTGTATTGCTATATATTAGATTGCCGTGGTGTGATGGTGTGAATTCTTGAGAGTGTATTTTGATGTAGATTACGTAGATGTCGCGAGTTCAGAAAACGCTTTCTGAAATTCCCTTCATTTGTACGTGTGATTCTAACCAAAGTATATCCACGGATATACCTACTAGTGCTGCGTGACTTGGCAATTTCAGAATTGGGTTTTAACGAACTCGTGACCTACATGTTTTAAAGTGGAATGTGAAGTGACAGAATATGTTTCATGGTTGGTTGTACGGTTTTTGGATCATCAGGGTTTACTTGCATTTATTTATCATATTATTAGTATTAAATAATTATTTATTAGAAATAAATGTTATATGATATGGTCAATGTGCATGTACTTTGAGTGATATTTGTGTCCTGTAAGTTAGATAATATTATTAATTATTATGAGTGATTTGACAACTTGTGATTTGTTGTAAACGAGTAGCGGTAGCCTTTTATCCCATTATTGAATGGATTAAATGGATTTTCGAATCATGGATAGATTGCCACTAAAATTGCCTCATGCCCTCAAGGGCATGTTGGCGAAATCGATTGGTTTCTCAAAAATGTCCACAGTGGGACACTGTGCTCATTGCTCAATTTACCTCGGCAATTTTTCAACTGAAGGGAAAAGGTTACCGCGCTTGATATAAAACCAGTTTAATAAATAGAATAACCAATTACATGATTTACGTATATTTAACCTTATGATTTTGTGTTGCCTATAAAAGTATTAACTTATGAAGCTATGTTACTACTCATATAAGCCGAATAAGCTGAATACGAATTCCCTATTGTCATATATTTATTGGGTTAAGTAACATTAGCTATTTCTACACAACATCTTACATATTTTGTTTGTTATATCCCATGTTAACCTAGGCTACTCAACTACTCATGTCCTAATTGTGAGATTCGAGATGCTATAGGCGTGAGATAAAAGTAAATCCTTAGTATTGATGTTTGGGTCGTAGCTAAAAATAGCCAAATCTGAGCTCTAAACGAATTGTCGTTGGTCTGAAAGGGCTTAGTATATAGTATATCCCAGATCGTTGTTCCTATCAATACGGGATATTTCATACCATGTTCCTGCTTATTAGCCATTTCCTCAGAATGGTGAAGCCATGAAAGCATTTCTTGGATGAGAAATAAAAGTATAATAATTCAAACACATTCCCTCCCTCCCTTCTTTATGATGAATAGAGAATATCTGAAAGGACGAAAGGTCCTGATAATTTATATTGTTACTGGTTATTTACTTATTTAGTATACATATTGTTATTTGTGGCTAATCTTATTTTTGTTGATATTCTTATAAGAAAAAATAGCGTTTGATTTTTTGGTCAATGTTATGTCTAAATTAAGGGCCTTACATGAAGGACGTCAGCATTGGGTTTAGGTTGGACTAAAGTCTGTTGGATGTTGCAGACGTTTGTGGAAAAGTGGGGGGATTAAATTGCCAACCATTTTCGGATGTCTTTAGTGTTGTATTCGGATGCCTTTTATGGGAGCACCCTCAGATAATATCCATGTATTTCCAATTCAATTGTCAATGAAACAACGCTCAGTCTTCGATTTAATTTAAATGAAATTTTGAACCCGCCACAAAAATTAGTGCTTGTTTGTAACGCGCGAACAAAATATTTAAGGATTGTTGGGCGCCGATAATCAATTTGCGCGCGCGCGCCATTTATGGCGCGCGCATTTCAAAATACAATCGAGCAAGATTGCAATTCGGCTCGCGCGCGCATCAGGCAACTCTGTCGCAAGCAGTTTATACAGCACCAACCGTCCAAATCTTTCAAGCTATTTAGATAGTTTATACCCTTGTTAAGCTTAATAATTATATGTATTATATTATTGCCAATCACTTATAGCTGAATGTATTAAGAAAAATCAGCACAAATAGCACAAGTATTTTATTTAATTTTTGTTGTAATAATTTTTGTTGTAATAATTTAAATTATATTTCATTGAAATGAACAGTAGACAGTGGACACCTGTGTTTGATGGTGTGTTTTTTCAATGGGAGCTAATGTTTCTTGTTAAAATGTTATGAAGAGTGATGGTTGAATACCATAAATTATTTATTTATTTTTATTTAATCCATATATCTTATAGTGAACTAAATTGATTCATCTGGAGGAAGTCTGTCAGCCATGATCGCATGGTGGTGATCCCTTATCCTCTACAAGTGTGTGCAATTGCGAAAGTGCATGTGACAGGGATGTGTTATAAACCTATTTAGCAAAAACATGGCTCATGCTCAAGAGTCTCACACAAATTGCCTTCTACACAAGTGATTTCTATGTATGTTTCACTAGGTCCCAATGGGGATTATTAGAAGGTTGATTTGCATAATTAACTTAGTACATGTTGTTGGTCATGATAGAACTTTCATAATTTTCTTGCTTACTGTTTTTAAAGGGTTGCTTTGTACGTTTATGGTATTTAAGATTAGTTTTTCATTTAGTGCCTTGCTAGTATGAGTTGCCTTCAAATTGATATTAGATAAATTAATTTTACATTCAAACAATTTTTTAAATCATTCAAACAATATTTAAGATACTATGACCACTCTAGTAAATTCTGATTATGCAGATACTTTGAACTCGTTGTGTTATTCTAGTTGTTATCAAACATCGGATCTTTCTCATCTATGGAAATTGTTTTTTCTTTTAGTAGACACAGTAACATAACATTGATCTATAAAGTTTAAATTTTACTGGAGCTTCTCAGCAATACCAATACACTGTTTCGTTTGTCAGTAATTGAAGTTAATTTAAGCAGTTGAAAATCAGCAATTGCTCAGTGTGTGTAATATCTTCACTAAGAACTAGAATCTTATATCATCTGCCTCAGAAATGTCTTTTCGAAGAAAAGAAGATATGAAGAATAGAAATGATCCACCTCGACAAAAGTTGCCTGTTGAAGAAAACAACTATTTTGTCCATATGCCGCTTACACTGCAGGATAAATATGACATTTCAAATAGTACTTCCAGAGATCAAGCATTTATTCAGGAGTTCTTATACATATATCTCATTGTCAAGTACACTGGGAAAATTCCAAGTGTGATGTATGATGAATGGAAAGCTTCACTGCTGACTCTGAAAATAGCTGTTGAAGTGAGCTCCCAAGAAGAGTGCTCCGATAATCAATGCTCAAATGTCAGTGGAATGAATTTATGTAAGCTATATGCTGCTGAAAATAAGTACCCTGTTCACAATAACCAAGAATATTTCACACCTCAGATAACAAGTGATGGGCATGTTTTATTTCCATTATGTACAAGTCTTGGAAACCTATCTCCCAATAGTAAAAGGACAAAACTCTTATTTACTGGCATCCATAAACAAGAAAGTGATGTTGTACATATACTAGACAGTTTTGTCAATGGCAAAAATATGGTTAATCTTTTGAGGAACCCTGTGGAGTTTAAAGTATATGTTGACATAAAGCTTGTAAACCCTATCAATGTTTATTGTTCGTATCTGAATACTTCAAAAGATGACTTGATCAAAGTTATGGTTACCAATACAATTCAGATGCCTATAGTTATTAAACAGATCCAAATATTTCCTAACAAATCTGGTGTTGATACAAAAATTGACCAAGATTGTGTTGTTAGGCAAGTTTCTGAATTACAGCTGCCTAAACAGATCGCTCCCCTTGAACAACTAGTCTTTCTTTACAGGTATTATCAGAATGATTCTTGGTATACTAAGTTTTGTGCTCAAATTATCTGGTCTGCTGAACCAATAAAATCCAGAGGACAGTCAATCATCAGTTACTATGAATTAACAATGGATATTATTGCAAGTGATTGATGAATTTAGCATGATTGATTACACAACATAAATTATCTTATTGTTTAAAATTTTGATTGATGATTTAAGTTTTTAGACTTTGAATTATTCAGTGATGACATTTCAGGTATAAAAGCCTCTTATAATTGACTAATAAATGTTGGTATAGACTATGGTACATTTTGTTGATCATTTAGTACTTAATTATTATTGTCAAGAACAAAATCATTATTATTCTATAGTTGGTTAATTGTTAATCTATACATCAATACATAGTTAATACATAGTTAATACATAGTTAATCTATGTATTTGAAATCTGTGATCTAAATCAAGTGGTTCAAGTGATCATATAATATTAATATCTACATATTTTCATTGACAATGAAAGGAAGAGAATAAGCTTATGAATTTTTGATTGTATGTACTATTATAAAATTGATTATGGTAAGTTTTTGAGACTTGGGATATAATACTACTTGTTTTATAAGTGTAATAGATTTGTAAAAATTATTGAAATAATTGAGAATGAATTTTAAATCCTTGCTCTTGTGTGGTTGTACTGATAAGTTCCTGATTGATTCAAAAACTTTGTTTTTTAAAATATTCCATCTCTAACATAGTTTCTGTCATATTTACTGTAGTAGTTATCTGGCTAACCTGGTAAGCTATATAGATCTTTATTATGTGGCATGAATATGGAATTGATGCAAAGCTGATGTGCTCCATTCCAATCATTGCCAACTATGGCACAATAATAATAATGATAATATGTGATTGCTGCTGAGATTAAGATTTGAAATATATAGTTATTTGTTGGCATTAGTTTAGTGGCTTGTGCTCTAATCGTTTATGATTCTCTTAGATGGCTAGTCAAGGAGTAAAAAGTTCAGATAATAATGAGGATAGTTTTAGAGAATTTGATAAGGAGAATACAGAACGAAATGAAGTAAATAAAGAAAATAAGAAAGAAAAGCGGAGAGCTTGGACTATTGATGACTTTGAAATTGGTAAAAAATTAATATTAATAACTTCAACTTTTATTGAAACAGTGATTGATACCTGCAGATCCTTGATCCTACAGAGTCAAAATTTATGTCATCTGGTCAATC
Organism: Beroe forskalii; assembly: GCA_011033025.1. NCBI lineage: Eukaryota > Metazoa > Ctenophora > Nuda > Beroida > Beroidae > Beroe > Beroe forskalii. The sequence goes on along the minus strand of WFMF01000589.1, from coordinate 89,729 downwards.
TTATCACTTTGAACTGTACTATAAAGCTATAGCTAATGTATCCCCTGTAACATTGATCCCATCAGGTAAACCACTAGGGAAAGGTAAATTTGGAAAAGTTTATTTAGCTCGTGAAAAGAAAAGTCGGTTTGTAGTTGCAATAAAGTGTCTAGAAAAGGCAGATTTGACCAAAAATGATGTTATGCACCAGTTAAAACGAGAACTGGAGATACAGTGTCGACTCAGACATCCTAATATCATTCGTTTATATGGGTACTTCCATGATTCAGGTAATATCAATACATATGGTACAATTATCTAATGAACTGAGACTGACATTGATATTTTCATGACCTCATTTATTATTAATTTATGATGAGCTTGCTGTTTTCATGATTGATCAATCATCAAGTAAAAATTTGATATGAAAAAATCTATAAAATGAATATATATTAATGATACTTTTTTAATAATTCTCGATCTCAGCTAAAATATACATTGTCCTGGAGTATGCCAGAGAAGGGGACATATACAGACACCTGAGAAGATTAAAAAGATTTGATGACCAAACAGCTGCAACCCTGATTTCTCAACTAGCCTCTGCTCTCAAGTATATCCACAACCATAACGTGCTCCACAGGGATATCAAACCAGAGAATATACTCCTTGGCACTGAACCTGGTTTGTGCTAATTTTTTGAGTAGTCTACTGTACAGTTGGGTGCAGTGTACAGTTCATATTTCAAACAGGTTGCATACGATCAATCTATCCGACTTTGATTGGCACCAATTAAATTCATACTATATCTTCTTATAGTTTTATGTAAGGTACTCGTACTGTTTTACTCCAGGTTCTAACGAGAATTTGTTGTTGAAGCTTGGTGACTTTGGTTGGTCCATTCATTCACCTGACTCAAGAAGAGTTACACTTTGTGGCACTGTAGATTACCTGCCTCCAGAAATGGTTGATAATCAACAGGTTTGATATTCAACAGGTTAAATATTCAACAAGAGTTTATTAAATTATTCTAGTCTTCTTATTGTCTTGTCCTGAGATATTTTTGGCAGTTGATTACTGATACCTATGCCTATACTTTTCAGTATGATACAAATGTTGATATTTGGTGTCTGGGAGTACTGTTGTACGAGTTTTTAGTCGGGAAACCACCCTTTGAACTTCCCACTGCTACAGAAACACTCAGTTCTATAAAGCGATGTAATGTGAGTCAATCGTGAATTATCCCAACATGAAACAAAAGAAGCATGCATGTTGCAAAATTGAAAGTTCTCTGCCATTTTACTTGATTATGCGTGATTCTGATTATGTATTCACTGTAGGATTTGTAGATTTCAATCCAAAGTGATAACCATTATTATTTATGTGCCTATTTAAAATGTAATTATACTATCCCCTCATTCGTGGATGCTGATGCCAGTGAGCTTATATCGAAGATTCTTGTGGCTGATTCCAAGAAACGGCCAAGTCTAGAGCAAATATTAGAGCACCCATGGGTTGTAAAGAATGCACAGAAAAAGCTACAGATACCAGAAAGTTGAAGTTATAGCATGTTAGACTCTCATTTTACTTTAATGCTGGAGATTTAGATAGGAACATGGGATTTTGGTAAAGGTTTTAATCTTACAAATTGAACCTTATTATTAATACTTTCGTAATTTGCATAGGTAGTAAAACCTACATGAGCTATAGAAATATACTAGTGTGCTATATTAGATGTCAATAGTGTGCCTTGTATCTAACTTGCATGATAAGCTATACTTTTATATCCTGTACCCAAAGACAAGTCCCAGACTTCCAGGCTGCATAAGATATCTGAATACTTGCTGTCAGGTACTAAATGCGAATAGTTCATATGACTTATAGTTTTTTTTCTTCCACTGTAGTATGACGTGAATTTTGACAGCTTAACTTTTTCCTATGACTCTTTTTTTCCATGTTCGAATTTTGACAGCTGGACAATCATAATATTAAGTTTAACTTTGGAGCCAATATAATGTAAAATTTTTCTTCCTTTCATTGGTAGAAACTTCATGTATTGTGTTTTTACTTTAAGTTTTGTGACAGCTGGTTACTGATATTATTTTTATTGTCTGGAGTGATGTGATTAATAATGGCTATTTTATATTTATTAATACTAATAGCTTTTTATATTGCCATAGGTATATTAAGTTCAATGGTTTCAAAGTTTTATTCTCTGTAAATAAAAATCATAATTTGTGAATTGAACAATTATACAATTACCTATATGATATTTATTTCTATGTTTATGACTAATTAATTGCATTGTCAGCGATTTGTTTCAAGAATAAAAGATGTGTGATATATTCAACAGAATAGGTGGACAAATTAACTTCACTCTAATCAGGAAATGTGTGAAGTTCATGAAATTTTCATTATAACCTTTAGCACACAATATGATCTGCAGTATTTGTTTGATACGACATTACTTCACAAACTCATGTAGTTTGATTATAAAATATCCAATACACTCTTCAGGAATCAAATGAAGACATGTTTATATGATAATCCTGGACCATTTGAAAACTGCTTTCGTTATCCCTTGATTATACAATTTACGATGTGATCAATTGACTTATAAAATGTCTGATCGAATGAGTAAAAGTGCTAAGGGATCCATGTTTGATGGCCTCCAAATCTTCGGTAAAACAGATGCTAAGTTTTCCCTCACCAACTCACTCCATCATGGTTCCCCCTCGTCTAGCAATCGGCCACTCCTCAACTCCAACTATTCTTTCAATACTTCTAAGTCCACACCTCCAGCACAGTCAAATTCACTTCCTAGTAATCTTCATGAGGAGGATGAAGAAGATGTGCCTCCTCATGTCTTTCCAATTGAGCCAATGTCAATGAATGTTCACAAACTACCTGTAATGGAAGCCCTTGACAGAACTCGTTTTATGAATCCTCTGCCACCAAATCAGAAAACATCAAAACCTCAAACTGTAGGATCTCCTGGCACTGCTTCGAAACAAACCAATCAACCAGCTGGACCAAGATTGACTCCGAACTTTTCTTCTCGAAGCAATGCTGAATTGTCTGTTCCAGGAACTCTGCACCTCTCCAATGTAAATCAAAATGCTCGGCAGCCCCCTTCAATCCCCCATGAAAATAAGAAAACAGACTATGACCTGACTGAGGGAGTTTCAAAATCACAAAAATCAAATGATGAATCAGATCGATTAGCGTTTTTCTTTTCAAATGCTTCTACAGAAATAGAACAGTTTGAAACAGAGCTTGACAAATGTTATGTTGAGCATGATAAAGTGAGTAATTCCACATTGCAGAATCTAAAGGCGTCAGAAGATTTTGTCAGAACTTCTGCTTTAATTTCCATACAAAAAATTTTAAATTTTGAATTGTCAGCTCAACGTGTTGATGAGTTGAAAGCTCTTATTAAAAACTCAATTGAAAAAAATCGCTTCGAAGATGCTGAGAATTTGCAGAGTGAATTGGATGGGATTACTGAAATTCTAAATCAGTCACAGCTACTTCAGTTCAAGCCTCCTAGACACTTAACTTCAACTGGTAAGCATACTTAGAGTCTAGAGTAGTTTTCAAGATCATTATTGAATATCTTCAGTTTGGAATACTCAATAACGATAATAGAATTATAATCATTCAGTGTTTCGAAATCTATTTTTACATAGGTCTGTAATTTTCCTCCTACTAACAGCTGGAAATTATTTTTCAGTGCAACACCTTGAGATCGTCAACTCCTCAAGAAAATCACACATTGACTCCATGAAAGACTTTTGTGTCAGTCTTGATGAACTGTCCTCGAAATTTACATCATTATCAAAAAGAATTGAAGTTAAATGCTCCTCAAAAATTGAGAAGCAGAAACATGATATTGAGAGCTCTAAAAACATGTTGGATTGTCGAATAAAACATTTTGACATTGATAAGGATTATTTGCTTCAAAAGGAACAGTCTTTGAAAGATGAGCTTAAAGTGAATATTGACGATCATCAATTACAAGTAGGTACTTAGTTACTCACTTTATTGCCTATTCCTAAATTAACAATGCTATCTTACTAAATGAATTGAAAAGAAGGAAAGATTTATTTTTCGGAGGAATCATAAATGAATTAATCATTTTTCAAGAGATTATTCTTTCAGATGAAGTATCAAGAAGAACAACTGAAGGGTGTTCAAACAGAAATAAGTGATCTCGAAGAAAGATTGAGAAGATTAAAATTGCAGGAGAAAGGCATAGTTGCTGAAAAACAGAAGTTACTGAACGAGAAAGCAGAATTTGAGAGGATGCACCAACAGAAGTCTTCGAATTTACTAAAAGAGAAAGAAAAGATGAAGGTCAAAGATTCCAGTCTGAAGCAAGACAGTGAAAGGCTGAAGAAAAGAACCAATGAGTTTGAACGTTTTTCATCTCAACTTCAAGGACTCAAAGAATCTCAAAATCAGGTCCATTGTAAACTAGGGGAATACAAAAGTAAAACTTGCGATTCTATTCTCAGTTGATGAAGGACTAATAGTTAATGAAGTTCATGTAAATGTAAATTCAGAAATTCCCAACTTGCTATGCATTCCAGAAGCTCTTTCAGATGTTATGCATACGATAACTTCACACAAAGCATTGATAAAGCTTAAATCTGAAGAAGTTTTCAAGTTTCAGCGTGAGTTGGCTCATATCAGTAGTGACGAACTGATCAATAAATCTAACTTACAAACTTTGAGAGGACTTAAAAACGAGGCAATCAGTAGAAAACAGTTCCAACAAGCTTCCACCTTTGTGTCTGATGAAGCGAAAATTGAAGAAAAACTGGTTGATATTTCAAAGAATATCCTCGAGACCCAGGAAAGGAAAGCTAAAGCAGAGTGGGATCTCGAATCTTTGGAAAAAGAGCTAAAGCAACATGAGGTTGCTGCTGGGGAGCTACAAAAAAGCTTTGATGAAGATTGCCGAAAATCCTTGGAATCAAATCTTAAGAGTATCATTGATGTTTTGAAGGGACTACCTCCTGATATGTCCAGTATTTCTAGGAACATACTTGTAAGTATTATGCCTAACCATAGAATTTTCTGTGTTTTCAATGAACTGTGAAGTTATTTATGACCCTCAAATTTCAATAAAATTCTGTGACTGTGAATAAAAGTATTTGTTATAGTATAAATAACATTATTTATAGCAAAGTATTTTCAGGAATATGATGCATATTACACTTTCTGCTTTCTCAACATGATCAAACATCGCAGCAAAAGTTCCTCTATTGACTCAGTCACTACTAGTTCTGCGTTCAATTTAACACTTTCTGAAGACGACCGTCTTATAATCGAAACTTTAAAGAAAAAGATTGCTACTGAAACTGATATGTATCGTGGCAAGGCTGTTGAGTTAAAAGAAAAAATGGATCTTGCGTTGAAAAATGAAGATTTCAAAACAGCCGAGGATTTGAATTCTCAGTATGAAGTTATTGCTGGTTTTGATTCTTCTTCGGGCGAAGATGATGTGATATTGATAACTTAGCCTTTGCTTTTTGCATCTGCAATTTCCAAATTTATTACGACATTTTGTCTTGTCATATATATTATTTCAGTTGATATTGTATTTTGTGTTTTAATGAAAGTTATATAATGATGCAAGACATTATTTTTAACCATCATTATCTTATTATGTTAATATGTTTTGCTGTTGATCAAAAATTACTATTTGTCTTGGTAGATAATTTAAATGATAAAGTTATTTTTTCTAATTATCTTTACCTGTGTTTGTTATCTTAAGTGCCTTGAAAATAAAGTTACTCATTTAATATAGCAGGAACGCTTTTCTGCCTCAATATTTGTACTTTTGTATATCGTTCCCTATGCAAATGCATTATGGTCGCAATGTTTCCCCCTTAAACTTAAGCCACTAAATGAACCTACATTTATTCCTAATTACTGTTCCTACTTGAGTTTTAAAGTTTTAATCACCTGCTTGTGCTGTACTAGACGGTAGATGAAAGATGGGAGTTCCGAAGTTCTACCGGTGGATTTCCGAGAGATATCCATGTCTCAGTCAGGTTATCAAGGAATACCAGATCCCAGAGTTTGACAACATGTACCTTGACATGAACGGTGAGTTTAACGCGGGAAAGTTTCAAATGTAGGCAATAAACAATGTAAGGAAATTTGCTATCGCCATTGACTACTTTAGTATCATAAATCGTTTATAATCGAGACAAGTCTAGGAAAAATTCGTTGGTTCTTCCTGGTTATTCTCTGGTAAGTGAAATAATCGCTCTAAATATATTGATATTTGAAAAATATAAGATTTAATTTGTCAATTGATTTTAACTTTTAAGGTTTTAACACTTCGATAATGTTTCCAGGTATAATTCACCCCTGTTCTCATCCCAATGATGAAGATGCGCACTTCAGGATAACCGAACAGGAGATCTTTCAGAATATATTCAATTATATTGAGGTTGGTTTGTTTTAATCTGTTCCATTGACGACATTTAATGTCGCCATTTGTTGCTTTTAGCTTCGGAAAAATGAAATCAATCCGAAGCTCTCTTCGGGATTGCTCAACAGTAGAGTCATTTCCCTTTCTTGAGTGTGTATTTCGACTGATTAAACCGAAGAAATTATTCTTTATGGCTGTGGATGGTGTAGCTCCTAGAGCCAAGATGAACCAGCAGAGAGCCAGACGTTTTCGGTAAGCTTTTTTTTTCTTTTTTTGGGAAACGCTGTTTTGAAGGAACTGATTCCGTCAAATTGTCAGGCTTCATAATATCTTGAAACATAAACTGTAACAATTTACGCTCACCAACTAAGGATCATGGTTCACACTTTCACAGTTAGTGGCTTTGTCACTGTATATTATCGTTACATAATATATAACGTTACACTCGCATTCAAATGTACATGATCCCAGGTCTGCGATGGATGCTGAGCAGCAGAGGAAGGCTGCAATTGCAAAGGGTGAAACCCTCCCTGAGGAGGAGAAGTTTGATTCTAACTGTATCACACCAGGTAATTGTATTACCAAAAGTCCTTTCCTCGGATTTTTTAGATGATAAATAAATTTAAATAATTGTCACAGGCTTATCTCTAATTGAATTCTTAAATTCATGTCATTTAAAAGTTTAACATCTATTATGTAAGGTTTTATTCCATGCAGTTCTAAATAAGTAAATCATAATCCATAATCCACATTCCCAGGCACTGAGTTCATGTGTAAGTTACATGAACAACTCAAGTACTTCGTTAACAAGAAGATGAGCTCTGATCCAGCTTGGCAGAAAGTCAAAGTTATTCTATCCGGCCATAACGTAAGTTGTGTGGGGTTCATTTCAGATCCGATTTAATCAAACATCGTATGTCCAAAAGAAGTTGCGTGTAGTAGATTAATTGAAAACGCCCGCAAGGGAAAGACAGTTGAGCAGATCAAGTTGAACCGTCTTAGATTCGTGCGGGGTGAATAACATCGAATTAATTCATGATACCATCACCAACTTGATGTCACAGAATTAGATATCAGAGAACTGATGACGTCATCATCTTCAGGTGCCTGGGGAGGGAGAGCATAAGATCATGGAGTATCTGAGGTATTCCCAGCAGCAGCCTGACTACGATCCTAACACGAGGCATTGTCTATACGGGCTGGATGCTGGACTTGGTGAGATGATCGCTTCAACCGAATTCTTATTTCCTTCGCTTAGTGAAAACATAGGGCGAAACTGTTGCATGGCATGTCGGAACTGGTGCCATTTTGAGCAGATCCTGTTGAGTATCGACTCAATATTGCTGAGTTTTTAGCGAGAATCTTCTCTGCTTCTCAACAAGTTCCTTTCAGATATTCCTTGGTCTCGCTACACACGAGCTCCACTTCTCCCTGCTCCGAGAAGAAGTGAAGTTCGGAAAGACTCAGAAGAGGATAACCACAGCAGAGGAGCAGTGTTTCCATCTCCTGCACTTGTCACTGTTTAGAGAGTATATTGATAAGGAGTTCCAGTGTTTGAAGGTACGGAACATCGTGTAATTAGTGACTTATCTTTTCGGAACTTATGTTTCTCAATATCTCAGCCATTTTGTCTCATCGTTCTTCATCTTTCCTGCTACAACGCATTTTAACAAAAATCTCTCCTGACAGAAATTTTGTTTGAAAATCCCAATCTTCCTCCCTAGGAGAGTCTCGGTGAAGAATACGACTTGGATCGTATAATCGATGATTTCATCTTGCTCAGTTTCCTTGTCGGCAATGATTTTATTCCTCATCTTCCTGATTTCCACATCCATGCGGGGAGCTTGCCGATCCTTTGGAAAACGTACAAGGAAGTCAGACCGAACCTTGACGGTTGGTAGTCACGTACATAATTTTTAGGTATCAGCTTTCATTCTCTTTCATTATTATATTGTAGAAATTACGGTATCGTTGTTCTTTCAAAAAAAAACGCGGTTGTATTTTCAAAACGTAAAATATATGAACCTTGACGGGTATCTACATGAGAATGGCAATATGAACATGAAACGTTTTGCTACCTACCTCGAAGTTCTGTCAAGGTCCGTTATCAATTTTACCATACCTCAAGTTTTCCTTTATCCGGATTCCGGATTAATCCTATGCTGTTCCAATATTTCGTAGACGAGAACGTGTAATGTTCTGTCAAGTTTGATCGAAGTTTCCTGTTTATTCGAATTTCGAGCCCACTGTAGGCCCAATCCTTCAGTGAAGTATGTATGCCTCAGGTTTGACATGGAAAGGTTTGAGGTTCAGTACGAAGACCTCAAGTGGATGGCTGGTAAATCTGAGGAAAGGAGGAGCAAGGAAGACAAGCAGTCTGAAACTGACCGAGTTAGTGGACTTTTCTGTGGCTAAGTGTTAAAAAGCAGTCAAAAAAGAAAATACATTACTTTTACAATTATTAATGATGTCAATTATTAATGATGTCAATTTAGCTGTTTTTTGATAAACATTATAGACCAATGTGGGCACTATATTTTAACCCATCAATAACTTTTCGTAATGCAAAAAAGGCGATGGGGTGAAAATAACACTTTTTCCTTCCACAGCTGAAGGAGAAGTTCGGAGCGATGATGATGCTGGGGAGTGAGGATGAGGAGGAAAGTGACAGTGAGGAAGAGGATGATATGATCGAGAACGAGTTCAAAGTGGTCAAGAAGAGGTAACGGGGATTAAGTTTAGTTTTCCTGTTATGTTTATTGTGAGTTCGTTCTAAGTTTGCCCTAATATTGACTGCAAAACCTATTTCTTCCAACATGATCAGGCTTAGTTTGAACTTGATAACCCTTTGGAGTGAAGTCTTAAGTGTAGGTATCTTGTATACATTGAATCCACGATTACAGAATAAAAAGTAATTGTACTTTACTCCCACCTAAGTCACAAAATTTGATAATCTGATATGATTCCTTCATAGGTATTACATGGAGAAGTTCAGTAAATCCAAGTCGGAAGTGAGTGATTTTATCCGTGAGATTGGGTTCAAGTACGTGGAGGGACTGAACTGGATCCTCCTTTACTACTTCCAGGGTGTACCTAGCTGGAGCTGGTGAGTTTCACATTGGGGTCATAAATAGGGGAACTTATTTTGGGAGTTGAAGGAGGATGACCTCCATATTATAGGAAATCCTATTGTTAGTCTTTCCCTGTTCCATCTAGCACAACATATATTCCCATTTTCTCAGATGCTTTTAACTTATTGGAGTGTTGTCCGGGAAGTGATGTCCATTTCATGTTGTCATTAAGTAAAATATCCCCCCATTGTCAGGTTCTACCCGTACCACTACGCGCCCTATCTCTCCGACGTGACAGGAGTATCCGACATGAACATCTCCCTCAACCTCTCCGAGCCCTTCTCTCCCTTCCAGCAACTAATGGCTGTCCTGCCCCCGGGGAGCAACAAACTACTTCCTGTAGTGCTGCAGGTGAGTTGGAGGGGTTCAATTTTATTTAGGTAATTATCTAAATAGTCAATTTTATAAATCATCAATTTAATATCTCATACCACATCAAAACATCAAAATTCGTGGAAAGTTATCGTGATATCTAAACGATTTCAAACAGCTAAATGGTGGAGTTGACTTGTCTATTTTTTCAACCTTACTGTCATAAAATTACGCGATGTTTTCTGCAGGAGTTGTATAAAGAAGCTTCACCAATTGAGGACTTCTACCCTCCAACCTTTGAAACGGATCTGAACGGGAAGAAACAGGAGTGGGAGGCAGTCGTGCTTATTCCCTTCATTGATGAGGTGCATCTCACTAGAAAACTTAAATTCGAGTTTTTACTGACTTTTTATATAATATCTTGAATCTTGATCTCTTGAATATCATGGCAATTTTATCAATCGATGGCCAGTATTTTTGTAAAGAATAAACATGAATGAAAATCTAAGTCTGAGACAAAATCTGAGCTAAAATTAAAATTCGTACGTTGCATCATCGTGCAATGCTGTGGAATTCAATGCGAAGTAACATTAATGCACTTGATAAATGTTTTCACAAGGTAGATCACAATTAAACAGTGCTACTGATGTATCGTGCAACGAGTGTATGAAAATAGCATCTAATTTAGAATTGTTAAGTGCAATTTATTTTGTTATCGCACGATTTGGCACTGAGGGATAGTATGTGACTGCGATATATCGCGATATTTTAATATTATGAAAAATATGGACTCATGAAATGCAGCATTTATCGGCATTTATTGACATAACCTATTTTTATCTACTACAAAACACAGTACAAAGTTGCAGTTATTCGATCAACTCATGTCTCTGTGTTTTTGAGTTTAAACTCATTATCAGAAATAGATACCTGGATAAACACACGTACAATTATGAAGACCATTGCCCCGTGAATCATTTTTGATCGAAACCAATTCACCATCAAACCGCCTATTTTTCGCGTGCGCAAGCATAAATTTCCTTGAAAGTTATAGGGCAAATTCACATCCCGCGCGCGCAAAATCAGGCTTCGATTATGAATTTGGTCTGTAACTCACCCTTCCTCCCCCATTTCAGACTCGACTGATCGGTGCGATGGAGGACCCGTTGTCAGCAATGACAGACGATGAAAAGTCCCGGAATAGTCACGGACCCTGTATTATCGGAACTTACGATGAGAAAGTCCTGGATTTGTATCCTAGTTCCCTTCCGTCAGCCTTCCCTGATATCCAGCCCTCACATACCAGGTATGAGATGAATCGTGTGGCATGTCCAGAGGATCTGAGGATTTCCTTTACGCGGGAGACTTTCATTGTTGCCAAGCCAGGAATATGAATTATATGATGCACTGATATTTAAACCATTGTTCAGGCACAAAAACTGCGATTTTTCGGTTTATTTTCCTAATATCATATCTTTTCATACATCCATTCTTCTTTTCTAGAATCGAGGCTGTAGACAAGTACTATTTCCGAATCTCTGGTGAGGAGTTGCTGTTTAAAATCCCTGACAAAGCGACAGATCCCTTTAGGATGGGCTTCCCTTCGGCTCGCCATCTCAAACACACGGTAGGACGATTTTACTCTGATATGATCAGGTCACTGACCAACTATTCTAAGAAACTTCTTTATAATGGTCAGACTTTTATTGGTGTTTCCGCCCACCTCCGAGTTCATTAGCTGATAACAAGTTAACAAATTCCTTCGTTTTCAAAGTTATCTCGGGTGTCGGGCGGAGCCATCAAACTATCAAAGAAAATGAACCATTCTGTACGATTCTCTGCAGGCGGAGTTTGAACAGGCCGGTTGTAAGATATTCCAGTACGCAAGTAAGGACGCTAACTGTATCCTGAGCATTGACCCCCAGACTGACAGACCTCTGGAAGAGTACCAGGCTCTTATTGGGGAGACAGTGTATGTGGAGTACCCCCATCTGGTGGAAGCTCTAGTCGTGGGTAAGTAGGGTTGGAGGTTCTGTCTGGCTGGCTGGCTGGTTGGCTGTCTGTCTGTCTGTCTGCCTGTCTGTATGTCTGTCTTCTGTCTGTTTGTCTGTCTGTCTGTATGCTGTAATTCTAACCTTATCTTTTGACAGGTGTTCACACGGAGGAGTATAACTACCTCCTGGAAGATAAGTGTGTGGTGAGGAAGCCTGCCATTCAGGGGAAGAAGGACTGCTTCAAACATCTCAAGAGCAGGGAGTGCATATCGTGAGTATCTTAAAATTAAAAGTTTAAAGAGTGATGTTTTGTAATTTGAACGGGGAACTTTAAATTTGACAACTTCGAACAGTTTGAAGTTGGGTGAATTCAATGAGGGAAGGGGGGGGGATGAAGATAAAACATATCTATCGAGGCAGATAATTACTAGAAATTTTAAACAAAACCACAAAGCCTCCACCTCTTTTGTTTCTCAGGTTGAAGAGCCGGTGGGGACTGGAGGTGGGTGATGTGCGGGTGATGTGTAGCGTTCAGAAGATCCGAGGGAAAGTACCCACATTCAAGGGGGAAGGTGAGGTGGAGATAGTCAAGCATTGGTGTGAGGAGAAGACTTACGTACCTGGACAACTCGTGATATCGGTGAGTCGTGTGTTAAATTTCACTGTTGAGTTCGATGATCTCAATGTTCTCTTCGAATCTAATAAATAAGTTTGAGTAAGATATCCTCCAAGAACAGATTTTGAATTTAATTTGCCTTGGAATCACAACGGACTGTGCAATTCTTCAGCAAAGACTCAATGGTTATTTCACATTATTCCAGGGTGTTGAGCCTCCTGTTCCTGTTCAAGAGAAGTGTGAGAATCTGACGTTAGACGGGGTCTTCCCTCAGGATGCCAAGGTCTTCGTCGTCTCAAACCCCGGTAAGCAGTAATTTAACACCCAGAGTCCGATACCCGAAAGTCCCCCATCAAGACTCTTTACTTGACATGTTACTCTTTGGCAAGAAATTTTGCCTCCAGAAAGCCACAAATTATTGTCCTTCTTTACGAAATGGATCCCTTTCGTACCATTGACTAATTATGTTTTTCTCCATCCTGATTCTGTCTCACCAGGCTACGGCAGCATGGGAACTATCCAAAGTGTGGAAGGTAACCGGGTTAAAGTACAGCTGGTGGTGGATGATGAACCCATGTTGGAGACTCTTAGGACTAGTTTAGATGACAACGACGATGATTGGGTCAGTCACTATGCAATTTGTAAGATTATCAATTAGGTGTGTTTGTGGTCGAGCAATTGTGTGATGTAGACATGTAGCGAGTTTTTCAGGAAAACACTCTCAAGCCGCCGTTCCACTAATTTCATACTAATTCGTTATTAAACTAGAATCAAACAGCAATTAAATATGAATCCATATGTTCTGTTAGATCTTGCTTTTAATTGCTTTATTGAATTTAATATAAATGTTTCTTCCAGTATTTCCCTCGAGAAATGTGCTCAGAGCTGGGTATTTCACCGTTGTTACTCAGCAAGATAACATCTGCCTTCAAGATATCAGTCTCGAACAAGAAGTAAGTGAGCAATATCTAACAACTGAAACAATTTTCAATTACAATCTTGATTTTACAATTAACCGTTCTGATCGATCTTGGGCGCCAGTACGGATTTCGAAAGAGTTCAGGATTTAAAATATGCTCCTAAATTTCTATATTTTGTGTTAATTCGAGTCCATTCCCAATTTCACCTTATGATGTCTTTCTCCCAGTGGTGTCGGTGCTACGCAGATGAACATTGGTCTGAACATCAAGTACGCCAGCAAGTGTCTCATGGCACCAGACTACTCCAGGAAAATAGACAACGGGTTTGTGAATACAGACATAATTTTGCATTTTGCAAGTAAATTCTATAGGATAGCACTAGGAGGAGCAACTTCCTGCCTTATTGCTTATTTCCTTTCTTTATATACTATTTCCTTCCTCATTGCTTTACTTCATTTTCAATATTTCTTCTGTTTCATTTCCAATATTACTTCACATCTCACCCCGAGGTCTCTACTCTCTAATCATTCCTTGATCTCCTACATTCTCTTATCTCTCCTTCTCTCATTTCCCTCATCTTTTATCAGAGGCTGGCATTCTCTTATCTCACATTCTCTCATTTCCCTTATCTATTTATCTATTGTCAGAGGCTGGCAGTACTCGTCCTCTCTCTACAAGATTCTCAAGGAATACGTTGAGAAGTTCCCTGATCTCTTCAAGGAACTGGAGAACCATCTCAAGCAGGATGTGATTAACGCTTCAGAGATAGCGACCAAGCTCGGCCCAGAATTCAAGTAAGTTTCAACGAATTCATCTCGGAATTTTCAACTTTATCGCGCTGCGAAATCATCTAGACCAAACACATGAGTAGAGACGACTTAAATATGTGAAGCAAAGCATCTTGGTTGAAATTACATGCTAATGTCATACAGCCTTCGTCAATATGCGGACGATATGAGCTAAATCATTTGAACTACTAAGCACTGCAGCATTTATACTAACTTGGATATGAATTTATAAATTTAGTTTTGGATGGAGAGGCAAAGTTATATTTAGGAATCTTATGAACTTACGAACTGCGACTAAATATCTTGACCATTTCCCGCAGTCTGCGACAGTATCTGGACGATATAAGAGCGTATCTGAAGACCCTTCCAGTTCACAACGCTAAACTAGTGGGAGTGGGGAGCGAGGTGATAGGGAGCAAGCATGTGAAGCAGATGCTGAAAGAGATCGAGGAGTACAAGGTAAGGTTACAGCTGTAAAATTATTAAGTTACAGAGGCTGTTAAAAGTGACGTCATCAAGATTTATATAGTTCAATTAATTACAATGAAAAGCACATTCCTGCCAATGAACCTTCATTTTCTTTGATGTGAGACTTTGATGTAGTTCCCATTACTGCAGTGCCATCGCTCATCAGACACCATTTCTCAGGTAACTGCTGCTGTACATGAGATGGTAGTGAAAGTGAAGCCGAGAGTTCTTTTCAACCCCGATTTTCAGAATGGTACGGTACATTTCATGTCATCGCATTCCATAAACCTATTCCATGCTCGTCCTGAAAACTAAAATATGCTCTGGGGCTTTAGTTTCCATGATTTTTGAAGGATTGTTTTGAGAAACAAAACTGCACTTACACCTTGTTCAATTTTCAGGTGTTCTACCACCGGATGCGAAGGCAGACTTCTTGTTGCTGGATCGGGTGGTGAATGTGTGTGCCAGTCACTGTGTACCATTCGGATTCAAGGGAACCATCGTCGGGATAAAATACGGTGAAAGAAATATTTCATTCTAATGTTAAATTTTTAACAGATCGCTTGAAAATTTTTAATTTAGTGGGTCTCGAGACTCGCTATGAAAATTGAAATGGAATTTATATTCATTCATGAAAACCTTGAAAAAATCCCTTTTTGCCCTTCCCATTATCCCTTTTCCATTGCACAGACCAGGAAAGGACCGCTGACTCCACCAAGTACGAGGTGCTATTCGACATGCCGTTCATTGGGGGTCTACCCCTGGGTAACCAGTGTCCAGCCCACCTCTACACCATGCTACCCTTCACCCTGATGAACATCAGCTACGGAACCCGGCTCATGCAAGGGGTAGGTGCGAGGGGTTAGGGAATAGGATGAGTGGGTGGGGTTAGAACAAATGAGATGAGTTGAAGTTGGGTGGGCATAAGATGAGTATATGAGCATTTTATGACTTTATGACTGCGATGATTGGGTAGAGAATTGGATAAGCGGGGAACAGCGAGCATTATAGTGAGTGGAATAGATCGGTTGAGCATCTGGTTCTTGGGTTAAAAGGACGAAGCAGAGATGGAGTGAGATTGTAATAAGAGCTTTAGAGGGTGAGTTCTCACTGAGTGGGTTAGCCCTAAGATAAACTGTAGAAATTCCATTTCCATTCCAGTTCATATTTCTTTGATACTTCATCATATTATAAGTTTGCTCTCCATCACTTCTTTCATTTGAACTATTGCATTGACATGTGAATTTTTTGTTGTACACTATAATGCATCGTGCACTTTGACCACAGGACACAAATGACAAAGAACCCAATATACCAAAGCATAAAAGTGTCAGTAGCAAAGCATCAAAGCACAAAAGAAATAGAAATTATCGCCGATAACATTGTGCAGCCAACGACTTTAGTTTAAACTTTGGGGAAATTATCGTTTTAATTCTTTATTAATTTTTGTTATTTTACACAATGTGACTCATTTTCTTTTATTGTATGAAATATGAATGTGATTTTAAAATTATGGGTTGACCAGGATCTAACTTGATCCCAAATGACGACTGTAAATTATGGTATAGCTAAGCATGACTTCTTTTGACTTGTCTTGATTTTCAACTTTTCAATTTCTCCTGTGCTGTATTTCATGAAAATATGTTATTCAATATTCACTCTTTGACCTTATACCATTTATAAATTTGTACATCATGTCTTTATAACAAAATTTTCCTGTGATGCGCATAAAATTACACAATATTACCATATTTACATCAAAGCATTTTGATGATATTTTCATATAGATTTTGACAGTCAATAACGAATAAAATCACATCTGGTGAATGATCCTTCCATTATGCTATTAGATCGCTCACGTTAGGATTAGCTGTTGTCCAACATGGCAGTTAAATAAGCGTAGTAAACAAGAATTGTTATCATGTTTACTCTAGTCACACACGACTACACGAAATACTTATCATGTTACAATCTTCTGCTCAGCTAGAGGCGTTGGTTTCAAGCTGAAATGGCATAAGGTTCCTGGTTCAATTACCATTTTTATCTCATTTTGTCACCCCATTCTCCAGAATAACCACTGTTATGAGGTGATATATTTCTACTTTCCTAAAATAGAACCCTGTCCCCCGTCAGAATTTTTATCTCATTTTATCCCACCACTCACGCACCCCCTTTCTGAGGATTACCAGTGTCGTATATACCTTAGGAGGTGTATTTATGTGGAGTAAAATTTTGGTGTTTACAAATTCGGTAGGTTGTAATTTGGGGATCTTTCTCAAGTCATTAATCTTGTTAACACATGATAATGACGTCATTTTGAACTTTCATGGTGGGTGAAAATATGGGGATTTTTCCCAAAAATCCCTAAATTACAACCTTTATAAATACACCTCCTAAGGTAATACATTATATTCTTAAAATAGAACCCTCTCCCTCGTCAGAAAGTGGATAAGAACACCTCCAAACAGAAGACCTCCCACGAGGGGAGCAGCAGTAAATCCTCCACCAACACGAGGAATCAGCACCACCGAGGGGGCGTCACCCCTGACGACCCCTACACCTCCTCCCGAGGAGGGGGAGGGGTGCGGGGAGGAGGGATCGGAGGGAAGCCAGAGAGGAAGGAGCTTCTGCGGAGGACAGAGCCAGGTGGTGGAGAGAGGAAGTTTGTGGAGAATAGGAGGGGTGGGGCGAGCGTGCGAGGCAACGAGTGTAAGGAAACATTGGCGATTTGTTCGTCATTTCAATACGAATCTTTTATGAATTTGTGATTCTTTTTCAGCTTTTCAAAATATTTGAAAATCGAAATTTGATGATGAATTTTCTGCAAATTTATAACCACAGTCTTGTCCACATTAACGAGTAAACCACTGACTTCCCCTCGTTTTGTTTTCAGACTCCCCTCGGAAGCACGAGGTACGCCTGCCCAACAAGAAGCCCGGTGGAGGAGGGGGTATACCTCACGCCCCTCCCCCTCACCGGAGGAAGCAAATCAGTGCGGAGGACCTGAGCGAGGATGATCACCTCAACTACAGGTACAGAAAGATACCATGTTACGATTCACAATGGTAGATTGTACTTGGCAAAAGGTACAGAAAGATAGCACTTCCGATTTACAAGAAACCAAAATGGGGCAGAATGATTTGAACACTTTAAAGTATGATGCTGACGTCATTTTGTACAATGAAATTTGAAAAGTGACTTACAACATCCTCCCAGAGAGCACAAGCACACGATGCGAGGTCGTCACTCCACCTTCCCCCCTCCTCCCAACATGCCGCCCTCCCACCCACCTGCCCCCTTCATCCCTGGTGGAGCAGCTTACCCTCCCGTCTCTCCCCTCCGGGGCTCCCTACCCTGCCGTATCCCCCACTGGGGGACCTTACCCTGCTGTGTCCCCAAGTGGGGCTCCTTATCAGCCCATATCCCCTTCCTACGGGATGCCCATCCCGCCGGAGTATTACGGGATGCCTCCTAATAGCTATCAGAGTGGATATCAGCAGCCTTACTACAATCAGGGGTGAGTGTGCCCGGTAGGATAATGGTTTGTCTATTTGCCAAGTTTAATAAGATCAAACAAGTTGAATTCATACTCTTCTAACCTCCCTCTGTTTTGTGTCCATCTACCTAGATGTTTTTGAATTAATAGTGAAGCTTAATATAGCAAAGCAATATTTGAAAAATGTATTGTCCGCTGGTTGATTCATTCTCTTCATCTCCAGGTACACAAGTCCCAACCAGTTTGGGTACCCTCCGGGTGCTCAGGGGTACATGCCCCAGCAGCCAGGGTACCTGCCCCAACACTCCCAAGGGTACGTGCCCCCTGCCTCGGGGTACAACTACATGCAGCCCGCGTTCACTACGGTACCGTACGGGGCCCCGTATATACACAATACACCAATGTACATACCGGGGTACAATCCTGCTTCTCAGTATTCTTATGTCGGGTGAGTGTGGATGTGTGGACTGTGGATGTGTGTAGTGTGTATGTGTGTAGTGTGTATGTGTGTAATGTGGACGTGTACTAAGTGTGGATGTGTGGATGTGTTCCATTATCTGTACATTCTAATAACTTCTATTCAGTACAAACAATAGTACAGAAGTGTTGTAAGATGATCAACCATACGTCTCTATAAAAGTATAAAGTTCGTAAAAACAACAATAAAGCAATAAGACCATTTCATTCGTCTTGATATCATGAAGTAGAAGTATAACTTTTGAAGAAATGAAACTTGCCAGCCGTTGATTTATTTAATCATCCACTCTATACTCTATCATCTTACTTTCTCAGTCAAGACAAGTCTGGCAGGCCGCAGTATAACGGCAAGGACAGGCCCAACAAGCCGCGGAAGCAAGCAGGATCGCCGGAACGCTGAGGCCGAGTACGAAGGCGAGTTTTACCACGCCGACTTTACGAGAGTGGAGCAAACCCCTCCCCAGTTCCACCCAACCAGTCTCCTATTCCACCCAAACACTCGCCTGTCCCGCCTCAACAATCGCCAGTCCCGCCACAAGAGCCTCCACAAGTGATGACCGGGGACCCGTACATAGATCAACCGTAAGTATTGTCTTCTGAATTCTTTGACATTCACCTGGTCACAGAATACTGATCGTCAGCAGATAATGCTTTGCAATTATCTCTATTTTTTGGAAATTCTCTGATATTACATTTTCTTCTCAGGGGATTGCACCTTGAACCACCTCAGCCTGAACCCAGCACAGAACCTACAGGTTTGTTGATTTTACATTCCTCTGAAATCCTAAAAACCTAGGTAAAGTATTCGCAATTGTTTCCAAGGTAAGGGTAAACGAATTCGAAAAGGATTTTGTTTTTTGTCTGTTTCCCTCACAGAATTCCAACGAACTTGACGTTGGGTTCTTTTGATGAAATTAGCCACAAAACTAGATGATTTTCGTCAAAAACATATAATCTGAAACCTGATTTCAGGCGAAGGGAATGAGGAATGAAAGTGGGGAGACTTGGAAACAACTGCAAATGCTCTTTGATAAGTGACTCTCATTAAGTGAACTAACTCCCTTTTCTCTTGCTAAGTGACTCTAATAGTCTGATATATAAAAATAATATATTCAAAATTTTTACTGTGACCCCGAATGAATTTTCCTATATTGTATGACTCTATTTTTTGAGTTACTCAGGTGTCGCCACTTCTGAGATCGGTGTCTGAAATTTCCACATGACTGCCATTTGTACGTGCGTGCTACTGATTTAACAGTATATCCACGTACGTACATGGCGCCGCGCCATCGGAAATTTCAGAATGATTCTCATTTCTCGAGGTCGTGACACCTGCGTTACCTTTCTCCTCAGTCTTATCAAATTCTATACACAAAGACTGTACTTCAGTACTTTTGCTAGGAAGCATATTTCAGTGTATATGTATAAATTGTCCTAGATTATAGTGTTTATATGAGTATGTTGGTAATGTATCTACTGTAATTTCGAGGGATATTTATATGGTGCAAAATCAGCGGATTGAAGAAAAACCTATTTTCACATGTCCAATATTTATCCCCAAATTGATCACGCAAAATTTGCAGTTTTTTAAGAAAAATCCCCACTCTGTCGCCCAATCAAAAATTTTGAATACCGTGATTACAGCCCATATAACTATCCCTCTTATTAAGGTATACACTTTGAATGATGTAATTTATTGCCATGTTGTATTTCTAAAATATAGGTTGTGCATAAGTAATAGGTGTTCGTTAGTATCGACGTCATAATCAACGATTTTGACCATTTTTGATGACCCTCCCGGCCTCTCTCTCTCTCTGGGAAGGTCGATGGAATAGAACTCGTTCTTATCTACAGCCCCCTGCCACTGAGATACTGGCTAGGAGCTTCAGCGCTGGGGGACATCCTGGACCTATCGCTGCCCCCCCCCTCCTTTAAATAGTCCTATAGTTCTAATAGTTGCAATTTCATGTAGTGTAATCATTTGAAAACCCCCCTGGCTCATCCATCCCTAATTAGAGGGGTGAGATGATGTGATTGAGCCGCCTATTTTATGCACAGCAGCATATATGAGTTCGTCTAAAAATTGCGACCCTTGTCAAGTTGTCACGCCGGTTTAAATAATATACTTGAACTATTGCATGATTATTGTTTGTTAACTTCTGTTAATAATCAAGTCATTTAGAGCATAAGGCATGCGTTATTTAAGGATTCCATATCAATATCAGATAGTTAATCGGAAAAATTTATAACTAAAAAAGCAAAAACTATGAACTTATGAAGTATTATAATCAATAATTTATTACACTATTTTCTATTTCCCTATGATTATTGTATATCTTTTGATTAATTGTTATTGCTTTTCGAAGATAAGTGACCGAATCTAATCAGCCTTGACCCTTAAGGCATCCTATTTTATTTCAGTAAAAGTGAAATTCTCAAAAACCCGACCCTTTAAATATGCTGAAGACTTAAGACTTTAGACTTAAGACTTCGATAAGAGTTAATAATTTAATAAGATTTAATAAGTTTAACTTAATGCAGCTATATTGTAGTCGATCAATGGAATGTGAAATTCAGTGAAATTTTTAAGGACAGTTTTTTATATTGGGGTTTTCTTTAGTTTTATGATAGGGGTAAGAGAGATTTAGGGGTAAAAAGATTGTCGATTGAAGGTTTTATAAATGTCTTACTCACATAAGTGATTCATTCAGGAGTTGAATGATATCATTTCAGATCTGTGAACGAAGAAGATTACGCGAAGATGATTCTTACATAGTTTACATTTTCAGGAGGCGGTTCAGATTTAAGTGGTACAAACCATAACGTAACCATGAAATCAGAAATTGACAAAAACTATTAACCGATTTACATATTTATTCATTTTGATCCGGCTTTCAGTCGACTGATTATGATTTCAGTTCATAATTCGAATTATGGCTGGTATATTTCAGCTAGGGTTTGAAACCTGGCATCAGAAACTCATGAATTATATGGTTCATCCTAATATGCGATTCTAATTTATTTGAATCCCCCCATATTTTGTACCCCCCCTCTCATATTTTCTCTCCCCCCCTCAATATGTAGTCCCTCTTAACCCCCTTCCTCAGATCTGGAAGACAATATGGAAACTCTCCTTCCATTTTGTGACAAAAATGGCAATTGTATCATTTTTGTCGCGTTTGCGTAACGCGCGAGAGCAAAATCTTGATATGATGAATTTTCCACCATTTCAAAATGTCACGTGACCACTCGTTTTGTGCTGGCGCGCGTTACTGTTGCAGCGACCTTGATCGTGTGCCAGTGGGTCACACAACTTCGGTTTTGGTCAAGTCATAAAAGTATTGTCCTTTCTGTGACAAAATAATGGTTATTAATTCAGCAATTCCTTCAAAAACGGGATTGAATTGCTCTCAATAACGCATTTTTCGTAAAATTTTGTTAATTCCAGTAAACTGTTAACTCTATCGTAGATTTGGAATCCACGAGTGCCCTAAAATCACTCCTTGGTATTGGATCAGCTCTTTCTACCATACCACCACCCAACAAAGGAAAGAACCCACCACCAAAGACCGGGCACAAGAAGAGAAACAAGAGACAGGAACCTGAAAGGAAGTCTACAGATCTGCATGGGGACAGACGGAGATCAGATACGGTATGTTCCTTTATCAGGAAAAGTAAGGTGTTTTAATTGTAAGAATTGTATCCTGGCATTAACGCAAAGTAGGTGATACCATTCCGTATTGGTAACTTATGATGTCCCACGTCTATTTGATACTGGAGAGTACCCTAACCTTCGCTGCCTAATAGTAACTTTACCCCGGATCCTGATTCCTGTGCAAGGGTTCATTCTCTGGAAGGAACCCTAACCGTTAGATCCTGGGTAAACCCTCTGCTAATTTCCATCATCCCAGGCTCCACGGTCTGATTCCAAGCAACGTGCTTCTTCCCTGGATACGGGCATTGCTGCGTCCTTATCAGTGAAACTGCAGACCAAGACCAACCCTTTCATTCCAACCCAGGTAACTTTGTATATTAATTCGTCTGATATTACCGCTGTAAATCTGCACTAAATGAATTGATGGTCCAGAGTTACGCCATCATCTTGGATTAGAATGGTCTGTTGATGACGCTGAAAATTGTCGCGTGCGGGGTCTCGTTCAACGTTATTTCTGAACGTAGCTTCCAGGAAATTTTATCGCTGCGAGACATTCGTTGATATATCATGATATTAGTATGTACTTGAAATATATTGCCAAGCAAACTACGCGCATAATTATACCTTCTCTACACGACTAGTAATATTTCTAATTCCTTTCGGTGGCTTGATATTCGCGACGACATAGCTAATTGCATGTAATTCATATTCTTGCAGCTCTACCTATTGTTGAATAAAAAAACGTCAACAGGGTTCAAATACATTAAAACTTACACCGGAAATAACTGCTTATAAGGTATTTTGAGCCCTTCTGTGGCTCCAAATTCCACAACTTGTTCAGGTTTTCAGCCAAGCTGTCTCAACTAAACCTCTCTCTAAAACCCAAGAGTTGAAGAACCTAATCCTTCCTACGGTATCACAAAGTGATGATACAGGGGACCGTGGGGCACCTCAAAGTGTACAGGTTTCCCCCACTAAAAAGTCACCTGATAAGCCTAAAACTTCGGGTGCAGTAAGTACGACTGCTGCCAAAAACAAGAAACTCGGTATTGACTTTAGCAAGAAACCTAAAATGTGAGGCATATAATCCTTTTTTATTTTACTTTTTATTTATCACGATAATTTTATCACGTTAATTTTATGAATAGGAACAATTGATTTTTGAACAAAATTCTTCATTAGGAAGAAAACGTATATCATGAATGGGGGCTTTTACATTTTAAGTTTAAGCATTTTATCACTTGTTTACAAATACTGTATAGGTATCATAGTGACTTGTAGTGACCTGTACCAATTCATTTTACTTATTGTTTAATGTTATTTGTGAATTTTAGCCTACATGTATCATTTTACTCCCAGTTCAAACCTTGTCTGATATTCTACCAAACATCATGCAACTGTAAACTTCTCTACCTCTCTAATCTGGCTTGAGTTAAATCATAGTTGTCAATATTAAAGATGTTCTTAGCAACCCCAATGTCTACTTGACGTCATTAGATCATTAAGTTCATGATTCAGATTGGCCAACATTTGACGTCAATGGATGACGAATTTGAACGGACATCTGTTTACATTCAACTGGTTGTACGTGGACTACATGATTACTGATCTCCTGATTCCTCTACAGCAATTGGTGTAATCGTTGCCACACTGAAATTATTGCAGGGTGTCTACAACTTATGACAACATTACCATAGCTTTAAGTATTCCTTTGATGACGATGAACGCAGATTTTCCGCTGGTGACCTTTATAATTATAATAATAATTTGACAATAATTACGTTGCCTCATAACTCGATGGGGCCATCACATCATATTGTGATTGTGTACCACACATCTACCACCTAGACGTAGATTTCTTTGTAGCCCGATTACATGCCTTACTTCCATGTTATTGGTCCATTCTTCTGAGATAAAAAGAGGATAAACCGGAAATGAACCTCAATTTCACTTCATGACATATTCTGGGTTCGAATGACGGGTTGATATGCCGGCCCTTCTTTAAAGAAGAGATTTATTTTAATCGCCAGTATCATCATTAGTTCACCCTCCAAATCTCTCCATAGCAGATTATGATTGGCTGTTATATTCAGCCAATCGTAGAACCTGTCTATCGGAAGTAATTGTGGTACAAGCTCCACTCTAACGCCAGACGATTGGAAGTGACTCGGTAACCATTGTCAAGACAGTGAATTGGTGGCTTCTGATGTGGCTATTACTCGTTAGCGGCGTAAGCGGTGTATTATCAATTTCTCCTATCACTCACGACTAGTGGAGTTTTATATTTGTTATAATAGATAATGATGGTTAAAGAATCACTAGCTCATCATAATCGGGTGATGAGGCTTACATCTTTACATCCTAGAATTGGAGGATTGGTTTGATGTTTGGATGTTTTTAGTTTGTAGATTACACTTGGATCATTTTTATTTATTCTTTTACTGCCACCAACGAGCTACACCCTATGAAATGCACACTTACATCAGTGGTATTAGGATCGTAAAAGGTGGACTACCAAAGTACCAAAGTTAGCTTGACACGTCTTATGAGCTTTAAAACCATTATTGCGCTTAAATTGATTAAAAGCTATGCTATCTGCTATATTGAATATTGATCTTATACTGAATTCTATGAAATAGCTTTAAGTTTCTTTGGAATAATGGAAATTTCTTCAGAAAGTTTCTTAAATTTTGCAATCCATCTCCTTTCCCACAACCTGCAGAAGTCCTCTGCTAAAACTTGCGGAAAACGTTGGTTAACCAGCGTCATATTATAACGTTTTAGACCTTCATGATTACCTCTCCCAGCCACCAGCGCTTGTTTGATAGTTATGGAGGAAGTCCAACAAATTATAATCATCGTTGATGGCATAGCACCTTCCGGATTATTAAATTGGTAATGAAATTGGTACAAGATGTCCTTCAAATTTATCTCCTTCTCAACGCACTGCTCTGTATTTATCATGCACCTGTGAAATTATCAACACGTTCTTGCTGGTTAGCTTGATTATGTTCGGTAGAAATCGTAGGCGATTAAGTTTGGAATCATTTTCATGGTTTACAATGGTGAATTGATGTGGCGATCCGCGTATTTTTCACACAGAACTATATCATAGGTCTACAGAAAATGGTCGTTTTTCTGATAAATACCACCCACTGTGACGAGGGCATCATTTATTCATTTTAGGAACTTATTTGGCTATTTGCCCGCGATATTATATCCATTCGTCCATGCCGAATATATGTAGTAAAAGATTTTTAAAGACTCTGAGATGCTGCGCAGCTCAATCCATTGATAGGGCGCTCTGTCAAACTCTGCCAGCTCCACCGTGGGTTTTAATCATTAAAATGTAATATAACAAAGAAGTGTCAGCCCCTCCGTAGGGTACCGCACCTACTTTTACTACTATTACCAGAGGACTAGCACTACAACTACTAGGCAGCATTTCATTATGTTTTCTATGAGTTATAGTAGAGGATTGACACGAATATATGATGTATATTTTCACATTTATATAAGTTGGTGGAGCCTACGCGATGTGGATCAAATCGATCCTATTCCTCAGTAATGTTACATTCTGATGCTTTCAATATATCTTGACCATTTATCTGCTGTAATTTCATCCAATTCAACAGTTTCAATGTCTCCGCATACTTCATTTTAATTTGACTGATAACAGTCGGCCAGTCTTAATTTTCGTTCATTTCTCCAGCCATCATCATCATATACCCGTTCTCAGAGCCATTATACTCCATGGTGCAGTAACACGCAATATAGTGCCGTTTTGAAGACAATAAAATTACTCGTATATAGATGGTCTGCGACACACTCTCTGTTCTAAGTTCTTATTGGCTGCTTTTTATTTGTAAAACTAAAAAATTGATATAAAAGCTTTATCAACCTTAATCGATAATATTTTATCGCAGCTGATACAATACGGCTGTAACTTGTAAGTAAAGATTTCAGTCACAACGCGGATTCATCAACTATTCAAGAATGAGGATTATTTCTACTTTTAAAAGCCTGGATGATTTCTAACTTTACAGTTATAAGCTGCCTTCCCGTCCATCTTTGAGTTTTATTCTCAGTTAAGCTACTAAGGTCGCTTAAGGTTTCTTTGTCGATAATGTACGCTCTTATTTTGCCACTTAAGCTTTGACCCTGACGACAACTGCTTTTCTATTTTTAACTTTTCAACTCAAATAATGGAGTCTAAATGTGACGAGTAGCTAATTTAAACTATTGGTAATACATGAAAATACATGATTTATTACGTCACCAATTCACCACTCTGAACCACGATAATGACGTCATCAAAACGCTGTATTCTCAGAACAGAATTTCTTCTCTTGTTTTCTCTACTGAACAGGTGTGGAGTGTAATCCTTCCTCAGGAATTGACGGTTTATTACGTCATCAACATACCAGTTTAGGCTATGATAATGGCAACTTCCAATTGTTCAGATTGCTCATATTATGTTTGCATTATAGTTCTAAGTTCAAGTGAAGACACAAGTTGTGTTTAATGATCACATTAAATAGCAATCTTCAAGGCTTGCGTTGTGTGTCACTTGTGTTTTCTTGTCTTTGATTTGTTCCGACTGCTTCATTCGGTTAAACCCTTAGAGTTTTAAAAGGGTTAGCTTTGCAAGGTTTAGCTTCACAAAGTATGAATCAGAATTTTGGCTTTTTAGAAATAGAATCTGGGCGCAAGTCTTTGATACCCGTTTACTTTTGTACCCAACCGGCAGTGAATTTAAGTGAAATCTTAAATTTTTATCACCATAGACACAGATTGTGACGAAAACCTTAAGCGATAAAGGCTCGTACGTGCATCTAGCCGAGGAATCTTAAAATTCATCACAAAAGGACTGCAGTATTATATCATACCACACTCAAGTAATCAGTTTTTGAGAGTGACGTCATGATTAGGGTTTAGAATTATGAATTGTTGAAGTCATCATCATGGTGTAGAATGGCAAAGTCAAACCGTCTATATCCCTACTACCACTTCTTGTTGAACCCTATCATTGGCATATTTTAACACCCCGTCATTTCCCAGGGAATTGAGCTAAATTCTTTGTTTAAATCTTATATATGTTCGTCAGTAAACCAGCTTCATGATTATGGTCGATTCGCCCTCAAATAAATATACCATAATTAGGATATAACACTATATAACAGCTATATTGATGCGTTTTAACTTTCCCACAGGTCCATTTGAAGTAGACCAATCAGCGCACGAGTTCATTGTAAACTCACACGCTGATTCGTCAATACTACCATGACGATTTCAGGAAAAACTCTCTTTTTCGAGCTCTTCTTACGCTATTCCATATACAGAGGTTCAGTACTTTGCGTTACTTGGTTCATACATGTATCTTTTTATATCTCCTAAAATTATAAGTGGTATTTATCGCGACGATTTTCATAGCGATCAAATATTTTAAGACCTTTAAGTTTAATGGTCACGAAAAGAAGTAAATATATCGCTCGAGTTAGAAAATCTGAAATTTGAACACTTATCAAACCGTGCAAGGAAAATATACACTTGCCTGTGACAGCATTATGAGGGTTTTGAATGGCAAACATCGCTGACTTCACTACACCTCCTACTTTTTCACGACTACTTAGACTTCATAGGTACGTAGGTACACATCTGGCGGGCCTCTGTAATTACTGGAAAGTTTGAGAGTTTCTGTATCGAGCGTTAAGTTGCATTATCGGTCATTTCATGGTTGTTCCCGGAACTACCGGGGCCTGCAATCATCCCATCATCGTAAGTATGGGTGATATATTATACGCTCATAAAAAATCATCGGCGGTCGCAATGTGACGTCATTAATATTGGGCGCGCTGCCAAATATAGTTGAAAATATCGCCTATTTTCCGCGCGCGGCGTATACTACAGAAAGCATTGCCTCAATAATATCATCTTATGTCCGTCAATTCGTCATGTGCGACGGAAATCGATAGATTTATGTAATCAACGTCATCAATTCAAGATTTTGTTCTATGATAATGACACCATTCAAAATCTATCTTATCTATTTTCCGACAGGAGCTATTTATATGAGTTGCCAGACCCTGAGATATAGTATATGCTCGAGTTTGACACGCTTGACAAAGTTTACAGTTTCCACCTCTCTCTCGAATCTCGATCACACACACACACACCTCAAGTATTAGTACACAACCGTGACGATAAGCCTAATACTTCCCTAATCTCCTTCTTCGTCTCTAATACTTTAATCTATTGATATTTATATGCTATTAGAGTCGGTCGCCCCGAAATATATATAATTCTTTTAAGTTCAGTGGAGCGTGACGTCATTATCATGCTTTAGAGTGGGGTTTCATGACGATATGAACCGCCTACGTTTCAAGCCAACCGTAAATTATATTGATCGTTTCAAATTGATGACTGTAACTGTTTCTCTCTGGGAGTTGACGCGTCTCCCAGCGGTTAGTCCCATCAACTTGGAGACTCTAAGGTGTGTTATTAGACGGATATTTAGTGAGTTAGGTAACTAAATGTCAAGTATGAGGTAAACTTAAAAGTGTCAAAAGGAAATCTCAGATTTTTAGTTTATATTTACTTGAATGGTCATTTCGTTTTAAATTTTTGTGTAATCTTTTTCTTTAATTTCCTCTTAATTCTCTTTCAATACTGATTCCGGTTGAATCTTTTCACAATTATTATTTCATTAAATTGTGACCTCTGTCGTGTGACCTCTTTTTCAATATTTTTTCTTCCTTTTTATGACCCCAGGCCCCAACCTTCCCCTACTCTGGTGGGGTAGGGGAGGGGTTCCAAAGGGGTATCAGGCTGGGCACTTATGCCCAGAGATGAGGCAATTCTCTTGACGAAGTTTTCTATTGGAGCACTCTGCTTCATTTGGAATCTGTATACAATATTCATCACCTTGGTATCTAATTTCTTTCTGAAATCCCTCAGAATCGCCAAAACTCAATCTGAAGACGTGTATTTAAAATATTTTGCTGAGACCCATTAGAGTTCTTATCTGGCGTCTGATTCAAGGAATCTAAGCTTGGTATGTGTTCGGTTGACAGAATGGCAGTCACGAATTTGCAAATCCAATGAATTCCATGGAAAGATGCTTTTCTAGGGAAATCTCATGCACAATCATAGTCTGACTGGGAGCAACTGATTTAAATAGCAGAGTGGCATTGATTAAACGACAAATTATATCTAACCTCCGGGAATTTCATTTTGAATTCCCTGTAATTTCCATATCGAATAGATACCATAACGTAGTGAGGTCATTATCATGATTTTAAAAAGTCATTTGATGGCTTCTGCCGTCCATTTATCGTTTGATGTGATGGAAATGGCATGCGTGATACCAAGTCTGGTGCAATGGTGCAGGTTAACAAAATTATTCAAAGTGCTGTGGCTTTGAAGGTATAAAAAGCTAGGCCATTGCCGAATTTCAAGTTTCATCAAGTTTCAACTTCTTTACTGGTATCAGCGGTGAATTTCCCCGTCGAATCGGAGAACTTTCCTACCGAAAAATCAAAACGAGATGTATCCATCATACAGATAAGTAAACCACTTAGATCTACGTCGAAGCTGCAATTTTCAAACAAAAACCCTTGTGAGTTCGAAAACGCCTTCTGAAATTCCCACACGATTGCCATTGATACGTACGTGATAGCAGTATAACACTTGCTTAAAATTACATGGCACTGCGCGACTCGGAAAATTCAGAATTATTCTCATATTAATACACCTTAGTTTGCAATCCTAATTTAGGGCCCCCAAATTTTTCACTTTGTCGGATAGTTATCATGAGTGAGACGGTGGAGGCTTCTTTGTGGATTTCATTCCACCTATAAGTTAGTGGATAGGGCAATGTGGCAAATGAATTACACAGCGTTTCTAAGATGAGTTACGAAGCACTTTCAAATAATATATGAAATTCAGGTCTACCTTGAGTTCCGTGTGTGGAGTATTACGGACATATTACTGTTTATCCACAGCACTTCGTGGCTAGACCAATCACCGCCCAGTATTATACCTATCCTGCTCGTTGATTGGGTAAACTTCCATGAGTTTTGGGTAAAATTCCTTTGTAATACGTACTGCAACGGAATTATGCCCCGTAATATTCCACCAATTTCACAGAAGTAGCAAAGAGCAAGGTTTTGTAATTCATCAGGACGCCATCTGATTTATATTGCTCACCTATGGTAGCAGCGTTTTGTTCATACAAATTTTAGGTACCCGTGAAACTTTAAGAAGTGTGAACATATTTTGTGTCTATGAGGATCTTACTTTGTGACGTATAATATGCTCAGACAGCCCAGAAATAATATGCATGTTATTCGAAATCACTTTGATAATATTTTGAAAATATAATTTATATGGATTGTTGACAATGTTTTACAGTTAGGTATCATGCGTATGTTACTTCGCAAGAATGTTCAATCATCACTTTTTCAGGTATCTAAATAGTTGAGCGTCCCCATAAAACGCAAAATAGAGTTTTATCATAATGTAAGTCTTCCACTCATTCTGAATCATCGTGATGGCTCTTATTTTTTGCGGTAGACAAAACTATTCTCTTTCACAACAGCTTCATAAAGCTAACTTTTTTCACTGCTAATACTATGGGCCATTTGGCAGCGAACTTTGAACTTTTCTTATAAACCGCTTACTAAAAACTTGCTTAAAGTTAAAAGGCTCATGTTTCGAATCTTCCTCGATCTCCTACACGTTTATTTTGCATAAATTATCGACCAAGTAATTGCCGACACAATCTCAAACTCCTTGCATAATGACAGGAAGACATAATGTCCATGTTTATTACTTGCTAAAACCTAATGCAGAGCCTTTTAGCGTACTATGGAGAATATGAATATGCCGCAACCGCCCGAATTAATGTCTATGAAACACACCGTATAATCCAACATGGCAGAACCAATGTACTCGTCGGGATTAACATGAATTCTTTGCCCTTTGGTAGTTAAGCCCTATTCTAAGGAAAATACTGATTCCCACCCAAGTTAAAGGGATGGTAAAGTTTTCAGATGCAAATTTCTAATTTTATCTTATTCCGGTAAAAATAGCTACTTCATGACCTCTAATAAGGTTCTAAACGTTTGTTTGTACAAACACGCCCTGTAATAACTCAATTAAGGCTGTAATATTTGCCATGAAAAGGCACATGGATGTTATGAGGTTATCATGTGAAACTCATTGGTTTTCGACAATAATTATGTATGGATTATGGTTCTCCAATTAATTATGGACATACCGAATATTATTTTCTTGTATACACATTTGTGGTTCCGCCACAATGATGCAATTAATGAGCGCGATATCACCTTAGGCTATATTGAAAGGTGGACCCTATGCCTTCTCGGCTTGCGGTTATGTATAATGTATGATAAATTTTCCGTTACAAATCTATTAATTAGTGGTCACAGGGCGCATATTGTGGAATGAAACATATCACATACTTGTTTATATGATATTTCGGTAACATTCAGGCTAAAATGAACAAAATCTATTTTTGGGCCCAAAACTATACCATCCCTTTAAATTCTATAAAAATAGTAGTTTTAGATGTCTGATTTTGTCAGGGATATAAAGTTACATATTTCGACTGGTTAACATCAAGTCTAGCCGCGGGACTAAGATGTTCTTCCCCGCTGTCTCGAAGCAATTCTTCTAGTTTGAGGATTGTTGAGCTGATAACGGAAAGCCCCGGTGCATGGGTTAAAAAGCTTTTAACTGATTTCATACAATCTGCTCCGTCTCTTGAATCAGAACATCGAAGGAAGTTGAACTGACAATCGAAATATTTTAACTACTTTAAAGTTTCCTGAAGCTGCTTCCACTTCCAATCCCATATAATGCTCAGTTGATTCAACTGTTCGTTTTGTAAAACGTTATGCGACCGTTTCCAGGTTCAATCCTCATGATTCTCAGACACCAAGAGATCTTTTTCTGCAGTAGTGCAGTCACTCAGTAAGTAAGCAGTTGCGACCATGTGACTCCAAGCTCAGCTCATTTTCATGTCATTTAAGTGTGTGTGTGTGTGTGTGTGTGTGGCTGCAGGCGATTGAATCGCGATTCAATGACCATTTTTGTCGTAATGAATATCAGGTACGATAACTTAACGGGATAATCGAAATACCAACTTAAGAGCACTAGAGTACCTATTTCCATGCTGGTCATTAGATGGTTTAAATAACGCTGGCCCTGGAACTCCGTTCAAAATAACCAGCTGTTCTCATTTCCGAAGTTCCTCCATCACAGTGTGTCACATTGCAGGAATCTCTAAACTTACTCTACAGAATTTGGGTTGAAATTAAGGCCACAGCATGCTGCTTAATTTATTTTCAATTCCATCAAACTTTCATATACTTTTGAAAATTGGGCAGACTGGAAGAACTCCGATTTTCAAAAAGTGGAAACAGAAGTGTAAGCACAATTCCTAACCTCAACCATAACCACAACCCTTACCATCACATTACACCTGAACCTTTTTTGCTTTTATGGTTAGGTTAAGGTTTAGCCACGATGGTGAGGTTTATGGTTCAGGTTGGGATATAATACAGAAAAAGTGTTTCAAATTTTGATTCAATTTTTTGAAAATCGTTGTTTTTTCCAGTCTGCAAAAAATTGCTTCTTGGCTGAGTTAAACCATTGCCCCGATTATCGATCGCCACTCCCTGGTTTCCAACTTTCAGGGCGTTGACTTTTGTTTTCATAAGTCCATTACATTTCAATGGCATTTGTTAATATTCGGTCATCTTCAATGACTAAATATTGCAAATTTTAGCCCCCTTCATATCCCGAGCTTTGGGTTTATACGCCTTCGGCAGTGATCTCATTTCTATGGGCTAAACTCTTGAGCTTATGATTTGAAACTCCTTTTTAACGGGGGGAAAATAATCAAATACTCCGGCAAACGACTTAGATTCCATTAAATATAAGACTAAATAAATTCAATGGCCCTGGCGATGGCCATTATATAATGCGAAGACGAAAGAGCTTGTTAGATTTTGTAATTTAAGCTTTACAATTACGTTATTAGTTCTCTGTGTTATTTATTCATGAAATTCGGTCTGGTTTGTTTGCCGTTTGGTTGATAGATTTTATGTGATATTTAGGGTCGCTTTTAGTTATTTCAGATCAAATTATAAAGGAATTAAATTTAATAAAATGCGGCTTAATAAACCGTGAAAAGTTTGGATTTTTATTTAAGTTAATACTACAATATTGAATATAGAAATATAATTTCTTTGGGCATAGGTTATCGGTATTTGTTTCATAATCGTCGTAAATTACAGCCCATAGTGATTTCCATTAATCTGTCAACTGGACCTGTCCTCCACTTTTTATAATTCATAGATTGATTAATAGCCTCGTACCACTTTTATAATGGAGTATTTGCCGGTTTTAGGTACGTGAATGCCGGTTTCTGGGCACGTGACTATCACGTGACTTGCAATGGTCTTGACACAACTGACGACTGACTAATATTCCTAAACATATGAACGTTCTTGATTTCATAACGTTATGATTTAATTTCTTAGACCACTTCTATTCTGATTCATTATTCTTGGCTTCCTAGACCGTCTATTTCTATGGTTTTATGATAATTTCTCATTTTTATTATTATAGTTGACTACTTTATTTTTAGCTAAAGAAATCTATAAAATCGGTAGCACTCTATTTGATCGTGTGAAAATGTACCAATGACCCCCTACTGACCCCCTGCTTACCCTTTACCCCTTGTGACCCTCTATTTAATTGTTTAAAGCAATCTATAATAGTATCGACAGATTTTACCTTTCAAGCTTTTAGTGGTGGTGTGGCAATTTCAGCACCACTCTGATGTTTGCAATAAATGAACAAACCCCCTTTAATATCATGAAATACAACGTTTGTGACAATTAACGAATCAAAAAGCTACAATCAAGCTTTCCGTATCGGTATAAGCTATGTATTATTAATCAAGTCATGTGATCTAGGCAGAGAGAGACATGTGTAAACTTTTACATGTCGGGGGGATTAAACATTAAAAGCGTCTCAGAGTAACGTAATTTTCATGTTTTATAATGGCGAATCCATGGCGCAGTTCATGGTTGTCGCGTGATAGAAACATAGGTCACGTGCTCACGTTGGAGGTCACGTGACGCGCACGTGGGCGCGCATTAGGGGAACCCATCTCAAAACAATATCCAATATTAAACACATGATGCAAGATGCAAATATTCACATCTTTGTAGTAGTATAGAAGTGTCGTATTTTATGAAATTTGATTGGTCGAAGTGCTGGTTTTATGGAAGTATATTTTGTTGGGAGACCGTATGATGGGTCATTTCTTATAATATCAACATGGGCTTCATTTAGAATCAAACAGCAGCGTTACAAGGACTATTCCAAGTCAGAGGCCAGTCACGGTCAGGAAAATTTTTGAAATATACTCGCCGAGCCGTATATCTGAGAATTTCTCAGCTCCCTTGGTCCGATATAAAATGGATCGATCACAGTCCGTCGATCAATATATTATATTTATACTTTTATATTGTGATCGTGCGAAGCAGGCTAGATATTTTGCGAATAAAATGACTTCTAACTTAGATTAAACGTACCACGAGAGATGAAGTGGTTATGGTTGTTTAAAAAGATCAATCAGAGCTTTATTTGTCATTTGTTTGCTAGACTTCTTTTAAAGTTAAACAAGATTTGATGATATTATCTCCCCAGTTCATCGTTGTGAAATACATCAAATCTCATTTTTAGTCATGAGTCATGTGTATGTGACACTCAGGAATGAAGACGCTTATTCGTCATCAATTTACTGCTCGATACCTTGTTAATGACGTCACTATCAGCCAGTTATATTACATTCACTCCCGCGCTTTGTATTATCATGCGTGTTGTCCTTTAAATCTTACTATCGTATTAACCCTGCTTACGCAAATCGCTTTGTTTAATTCTCAGATGTCAGACAAAATATAAAATCGACGGGAAATTTGCGGGATCATTTTGTGCGTAAATCTATGTGTTTTACTAATTTTATTTCCGCCATACTTCTTGTATATAGGAAGCAGGTACAACATTTCACTTAAACCTTCAGCAGAAAAATGAGTTGATGATTATACTGAAGTCTGTTTAACTTAGCGTGTTTTTATATAATGTGGTGGTTTGGTATAACTCCTCGTATCTTCGCATTGTGAGATAGCAAATTAGAGAATTAGGTGTCTTTTCACACTGATCAAGTTTGTGTAAGTCGAATTTCTTTGGCGTGCGCTGAACATCATATTTATTCACTTTTCTTCCTTACTAATCAAACATAAACCCAAGAAAGTATATAAGAACTCAGGAGAATCTTTCAATTTGAAGACCCCGGGATAAGAACACGTGGCTTTTACATCGGTGGTTTCATCATGGAAACAACAGAACCAATCGTTACGGTACCCCTACCTTCCGTTGATACCAACAAGACAGATCCACAATCATGTAAGTCTTCGTTTTCTGATGTTCTGATGTCAGCTGTCTATTTTGTGAAATGGTGTTGTCTTCCGATGCATATGATGAAAATCAAAGAGTGCTTTTTTCTTAATTTAATCAGCAAAACCACTGCCCCTCAGATTCTTCTAAACCCTACTGAGTGATTCTATTAACCCGCACACGCTTCCCCAGTGACCCCTGTTAAACATCATCACTGCTAGTGACACGAGAGTGGCTGGTTCGGTGTTAGGAGCTGTGGTTATCGTTTCCACTATCATGAACCTCTACACTTTCTACGTGGTGTTTCGGAACTGGAGAAGGTTCATTCAGGTATATACCCTGGAGAACTTCCAAGATCGGTCAATAATTGACTGTTTTTATAGTCTCCTTAACAATCGTCTTCGCCTTTAATTTGAAAATGCTTCCAGCAATTTCGCTAAAACTGTCTAACCTGGCACCCTGATCCATTGCAAATTCCCTTTTTCTAACTTGGTTTTCAAGTAGTGTAAACACCCCCTCCCCCACTACCCCAGATAGTGATAACACCCCCTCCTCCCCAGTACCCGTTCAGTCAGTCTAACATCATGTGCATGTTCCTTTCCTTGGCTGACCTGGTATTTGCCGTCCTGGTTGGTCTCCCTGCTGCTATACACCTTCAGTACGCTGTGTTCTACAGCAACCAGGAGTCAATGGTCATGGTCAACTACGCCAGGTAAAGAGTTAGCGTAGGAATGGCAAAATATTACGATCTTCTTGAAAATCCTTCAAATCTATTGGATTATTTTGAAATTGCTTCGAAAATTATTGTTAAATTTGAATTAGGATTCTCAGTTGTAGTAATTTTCAGCTGCCTTGGACTATTTGAAATTAATAATTTAACAGTCATGCAAACATCATTAAACATTATTTCACCCTGTCCCCCTTGTCTTAGGTCCTATATAGGAATGTCGAATTGTGACTCCAGTCCCCAAGACATGCCCTCCAAGTCCCATAATTCTATATTTCAGGTCATTCGAGTGGTTCCTGCTGGAGTACGTGTTCCTGCTCCGAGTTATAATTATCGCTGTTATCTGCATTGACCGGTGCATTCACATCATCCGACCCCTCACTTACAAGTTCTTTGTTACCCACCGTAAGTTTCTTATTCAAAAGTTCTTAGTTTTCCAAGATTGCAAATCACATTACCCCTGACCTGTAGGTTTTGTGTAAACCACCGTAAGTTAATATGATTGCAAATCAAAACACGACAGCTTATGATCTATAACTTCAATTTCATTGCATAGGTACTCAATGTGATACCAATGTGATGTAAGGAAAAAGGTATTGCACTCTTGATAGGAAACAAAACTTTGATCCCTTTCGATCCAATTCTTCGCAATCTCAGTCCATCACTTCCATTCTAATAGAATACCGTCGAACTCGATGAAATTGAGGGTTCCTGTGTGCCACATATCGGTGTCAATACATCGGCACACCCTCGGTGCAACTTGTCCATTTTCTTCGTACATTTCTTGGTGGTCTTTATCGGTCGATCCTGAATGAAACAGCTCCAACCGGACTGGTTCCTAGGTAGTGATCGTCCTGAGAGATGAATGGTGATCAGTTTTATTTTAAAATGGAACTTTTGACGTTCTGAATTTTCATGCAGATCTAGGTTTAATACAAAGACAGTTGCCTGATCGGTTCCATATTGGTTTATACCCTCGCCCTACGGGCTCAGGCCATCCCTCGGGAAGTACCAAAATGGCCCCCGTAGGCGCGTGTCTATGAATAATATTGATATTAAGGGCGGTTACTTCCTAAACACTGATCAAGTAGCCATGACTGTAAATATTTAAACGTATTATCGGACCCCTTATATGCTTATGCAACTGGCGCATTTTAGATTGCAAAAATATTTTTCTGCGACAAATTTACCAAGACAAATTTTAAGTTATGTTATGTATTTTGATTACCTTCGTCGCCATTGTGATTGATGCACTTAAAGATAAACTTGTTGAGTTGTTTCTTGCAAGCCTTGACTTCCTTCGCTGCCGCCTTCCAGGCTGCGTCTTTGGCACAGTCAGACACATGCAGGGCTACCAGTGCGAGAATCAGTATCTTGGTTGATAAAGACATATCACTGGGGAAATAGGTGGGGATTATAGTCGCGCCCACTTTTTTACAACACGGCCCATCCAAATGTCCGAGTGTTGTGCAATGTGAGCTAAGGATGGGTTAAATTGGACCGGGTCCCGGGGATGAATTGATAAAACAATCGGTGAAAGAATGAATTTTAAAGGATCTTTAAAGTTAAAAAAGTAAAACACACGACAATACCTAGTCCTAGGTATAGTCTATACACTATACAGCTACTTGTATACGACAAATATAAATAAAGCGTTGTGTACGTAACATGAATTGGAAGATGCTCTCGGGGAGGTATTTAGTTTAATAAAGTGACACAACTTTGATGTTGAACTTCAGGCAGTGCCACGGCATTAATCCAATGATCTTTGGAATAGTACAATAATATAGTAAAATTTATCCCCCAAATAAATTAGTATTATAATCCTGGAAACCGGAAACCTAGAATTCTAAAATATCCTGATAAAGGTTGGAAAAATTTAACTGTTCGTGAACAATCGCTGGGAACATCAAAACTGGAATTCTACAAAAACATGATGCTGAATAAAATCAACCTCTCAAATGACCAATCCATTTCTTATTGGAGATTCGCCATCTGGTGAATCAGTCAAAGGAGGCATATGAATAATTCAATTTATAACATTGGACAAATTTGTTACAACACCTTTGTAATTATATTAACTTATTAAATTTTAAATTTGGGTTTATTGCTAGACCTCATGGAAAGATGAAGTTCATAATATTATGGTTATAATTATGGAACATATACCATGAGGGAGGCAATCTTTTGGTTTCGGGTTATGAATATTACTATTAGCACCTTCCAAACCCCCTTTACTATCTGTCACAGATTAAGTCACCTACTTAGAAGCCCCCAGTTTCACTTATAAGGGGAACTGGGGGCTTCTAAGTTATCAAGGGGGAGCGGTCAGCTATTTGACAGCTCCATTCTATTCGCAACGAATATGAAAATATGATGGGTTGATTGGATGGTTTTGGATGTTAAGTCCGATAATCTGGTAAGGCATTATTTATAATCATATTTCCGATTTCCTCCAAAACACTGAACCTCTCCCCATTCTAATTTTACATTTTCTCTTCAGGTGTTACTATCACCACGTGTCTAGTCGTGCTAGGGATACCCTTCATTATGAGGACCCTTCCTAACATCATATACCTCAACATGAGTAAGTTTATTGTCCCTGGAAGTTATGGATTTTGAAGCTTGTCATTTCGAAGATCTGGATTAGAAAATTTAAACTTTTCGGTTAATAATTGTTCGAACGTGATACTCAGTTTTTCTAGAACTTTCCTTCTTAGATGGCATCATCCCCAATAGTAGCTACTAGCTCACGATTCGGATCTAAGATCTACTAAATTCTAACCTCCTGTCGTGCGCAGTGCTTTTTCCATCACAGGTCTGACATATGCCCATTTACCGCTGGTGTCTCGACCTTTTGAGGCGCGTCGTATTACGCCGCGCTTGGGTACCTTTTTAATGCGAGTTTCATACGAGTTTCAAAAACAGCACCCAGGCGAAGCATGTCACCATGACGCCTCAAAACGTAGCAACAGATAACATCCCTCAAGCGCGGCGTAATACGCCACGCCTCAAACAGTCCATCACTGACATAGAGATCCCATCAATGACACCGGTGGATAACATCCTTCAGGTGGTGATCTGATCAGTGACATCGTGTGTAGCTTGTTCTGGGAAGTGGATATCCTGTCCATCACTGACATAGCCCGACGTCACGCTATCACGGAGCGGCACAGCAAGAACCAGGACCGGTACACGGTGCCGCTTTCCTGCAGGCTGATCATGAGCCGGAATGCGACGAGTGTGGTGGCTGGTGGAGGCAGTGGGGTGAGTTGTGTTTGAAACCTGCCGAAGTGGGCAATGCGGGTATAGAAACGGTGAAAAACTAGCCTTGTGATTCGTTTTAGGGCCAAAACTTACTTCCATGAACTAGTTTTGAATCTATGCTTTGAGATCGGCATTCGTCGTAATTCTTACAATATCCACTTTGGATTTAACTCAAATATTTTCCCAGAACTCGATTATATCCCGGATAGCCCTATCGGAAGTGGTTATCATGATAGCAGGACTGATTCTGGCGTGGCTATCCATTCTCATCTCCAACATTATCATTATGGTAGTCATCATCAGACGGACAAGAGACCGAGGTGTACTCATGCACGACCAGAATGCCCAGAAAAAGTAAGGATTCTTCCCCGAAATTAAGAGATGGGAAAATTAAAATTTAGCTTTTATTCTGCGCTTTTTGTGCCATTATTCTATGAAAAATAAAAATCCTGCTTTACATAATTACATATAATAAATCCTGATTTCCTATAATAAAATACCGATCTAAACACTCCCCCGGTATATAATAAACAACTCATTACCCTCCCCAAGGAAGGTGCAGGCGAGTATACAAAAGAACCTGATAGCCACTCTGATTATGTCACTAGCCTTCCTGGCAACCAATGCTCCCTACATTATCATATACATCTCCGAGTATGTTACCTGTCTCATGGAGGACTTACAGCCCCTTATTGAGGAGGTATGGTGTTAATCTGAACGCTAATTCTTTGAGCATGATTGAAATTATCATGGTACAAAATGAGAATTTTGGCTGATTGAAGGGTTAAATTTGGTTATAAAGTGATAATTGATCAAGATGATATATTAATCAATCAGTTTTTGAACCATACGCAGCTCATTATTGAGGAGGTATGGTCTTAATAATCTGAACACAGATTCTAAGATAAAGATTGAGGCTATCAAAATTTGAAATTATGAATTGTTGACGAATTGAAGTGATAATTTGATCAAGATGATGATTATCGACTTAGCCACACGTAATGTTTTCTTAACGTTCGGAATGGTCAGAACTTCCTTTACTATATCTCCTAACACCACATGAAGTTGAAGCTCTGTTCTCCTCAGAATGATAAACAAGTGAGGTTGTACATGGTGATGACCCTATTCCTGTCCCTACTCATCAACCCCTGGCTTTACCTGTTCAGGATGGAAACAATCAGAAGGTGAGTTTGCAAAAACTTGACAGATGTTTGGGATGTTCACAGAAATATTCAAATATTTATGCAAAAGTTAATTTGATAATTATTCAGTGGACTTATATCAATGATTGTACGTTGAATGCATTTCGTAAGATGATCTGTTTGAACGTGCAGAGAAAGTGTGAGATGCAGCAAACTTTCAGGTTCTTTCCTTGCTTCGATGGTTCAGATATGTCTGGGAGCTTTACAAAGAGACTCACTGCAACGCGGACACAGCTAGAATTCGGTGAGGACCTAAACTTTTTGAATTTTCAATGTGACAAACTATCGCCGGAGTAGAGATAATCTTGAATGAGATCAATCATTTTTGCGTGATCTTGGCCCCTCAAATATCAAATGAAAATATCAACTTGTCCCCCATTTCAGCCCTGAAATCCCCCATCCGACGCCGGACCACCACAGCCTCCTCTCAAGACACCTCCCACCCCTACACCCGCTCCAACACCCGTCTTGTAAACCTCAGCTGCTCCTCCCTGACCGGGATATCCGGGGGCGGCACCCCCTGCCCCTCTCCCCTCCACCGCCCCGGAGGGGGAGGGAGGCTCTCCCGACCCCTGTCTGGGATGCTGAACGGAGGGATGGAGATGTGTGAGGAGGTGCCGAGTTCGGGTGATGCTGCAGCAGGGGATCAGGAGGAGGAGATGAAGTCAAACGGGGATGTGATGTCTCATGGAGAGAAGGAGGGGAATGGTGATATCCCGGTAGTGGAAGAGGAAGATCGGGATGATGGTGAGAGGTTTGAAGTGTTGCCGGAACCAAGGGATGGTGATGAGGAGAGAGGGGAGGAATTTGAAGTTTTAGGAGGAGATGAAGATGATGATACGGACTCAGAATCAGATGTGCTGGATGCAACAGATATCGTGTGTATTGTCCCCAATACTCACTCTAAAGACGAATACGTCATATCGAATCCTATTTTCAATGACACCGTGATTTAGCTTTTAGGACAGTTTGGTGAACTATTGCCGAATATTTTAATAACACCTTGATATAGACTTTAGGACAGTGAAAAGCTCCCAAATGGTTACTGCTGACTTACCGGTCATTTACTGCGCAATATTTATAAGTGGCCATTTGGGCCTCATTGAAATATTTGAACGTTGTATAGGAGGAATAGTGTACTTAAAAAGGATCTGAATTTAAGGTTGTTGAATTTTGATCTAGCTGAGAAAAATTTAGGAAACACCTGCCGTCGTTATTTCG
The DNA here is from genome assembly GCA_011033025.1 of Beroe forskalii. Classification (NCBI taxonomy): domain Eukaryota; kingdom Metazoa; phylum Ctenophora; class Nuda; order Beroida; family Beroidae; genus Beroe; species Beroe forskalii. Next base: position 47,537 of record WFMF01000589.1, on the reverse strand, counting down.
AGTACATTGCATACTGCATAGCTGTACTCCACTCAGATTAAACAATGTTTCTATTCTTGCAGTCTTTTCAAAATAAAGTTTCTGTATCTGAGATATTTGAAACAACCATCATACTCCCTCCTGAATTTTCCCTAGATGACTGTTGAGTGATATATGTTTGATTATAAATAGGATCAGATAATTGATAGGTGCCCGTAACGTTCGTCGGTCGATCGAATGGAATTGGTCGATCGATCAACTCCATTTGAACGAATGATGCGTTTTAATGCTCCCTGTTGACTTGAATCGCGTTTAAATGAGCAATATTTAGTTGTTTCCCTACTAGCTTAAAGATTTTCTATTAAAAACACATCAGTCGATCAAATGAAGTTGATCGATCGACCAATTCCATTCGATCGACCGACGAACGTTACATGCACCATATTTATACAGAGCTACATAACATGGCTTGTTTTCCTTTCCTTTTTAGATATGATACAGTAATGTAGGTATGAGTAAGCGATAGAAAAATCAGTTTTCTGTGAATTTTTATGTAACTATAATGAACCGTTTCAAATTCAAAAAGATCTGCGCATTTTTAGTCAAGACAAATAAAGCATCGTTAAATATTATGCCCAATTTTCCTACGAAATCATCCATTTTCTTCCATGAAAAATAATTAAAGCGTAGGTTTTGGATTCTGGCTTTTCAATTCGATTCTATCTTGTCCCGTGTAACTGTAACTGTAAGTGTAAGCCTCAGAGCCTGCCCAAACATTAAACAATGACCAGCATTAGAAAGAATTTGTCCAATACATCCTATTTAAGCCTATCTAAGAACCGATTAGGAACGTCCACCGCCCTACTGCGTCTTAAGAACGTTCCTCCTTTATGTTACCACCGGCTAACCATTTCCTATCAGATATGAGTTTCTGCCTGAGGTAAACTCCTCCTCCCCTAAGACTTAGAACAGCATCTCTCCAGCCCCACGAGTCGCCACATCGTGGCCCTCAGATTCTTGTTATACCACAGCAACATAACCGTGTTGATGAACCCTGTGAGAGGCATGGCCATGTAGTACCACATGACCGCGTACATCATACCACTCGGAGATAGGGATACCAGACTGAATACCGAGACATCTGGTCTTAAAACGTAACCGAAGATCTGGATAATGAAGATGGAGTGGAAAATAATGTAGTTGAGGGACAGGGCCAGCGTGCATTTTATCATGGCCGTTTCGACGGTGGTCAGACTGCTGATGGATCGTCGGAGACGTCGATGGATAGTTGGGCGTTTCACCATTTTAGTGACTCTTTTGGATTCCAGTTCTGCTTTCAGTCGTTTGGTCTTCATTTTGATTGGTTCCAGGACATCATCAAAGATTTTGCTTTCCGCAAACACGCTTTTATCTTTTCCCCCGAAATCCACCACTGATTCATCTACCTTGAGAGTAACTGCCGTTGAGATAACAATGCTCTTTGCTACCAGAGCCCCAATGGAATTATTCTTCTCCTTTTTGGCCCGTTTGACTGGCAGAGAACACAACTTGTACGCCACAACAATGTTTCCCACCACTATAATAACCCATGATACCATGAGAGGTATGGACACTACGGCCAGAGTGAAGTAGTAGTCAGCATGGGAGTGCTCAGGGAAGATCTCCATCATTTTGAAGTCGCACATGCACCAGGAGCTACGATACTTCATAGATTGTCCGGCCATGTAGGGTATTGCAGCTACTAATCCACCTGGAATAGATACACACATAGAATCGAATAGAAAGTTATTTTGCTTTGCAAGTTCAAAAAGAATAATCGGCTCAAAAGGACATGATGGATCCAATGAAATAGGTTACATTTGATTTGGACAGCATTCATAACTCGATTGTGATTCTTTTACTGCAAAAATTTTCGATAAAATTTTCTGACCTGAAATTTTCTTACCCCATATCAGACTGAGAGAAAGGCCAGTCCAGTACAGTATACGATTGAAACTAACTTGTGCAAACCTGAAATGTTGATTTTGTTGAAACTTTGAAAGCCACCAAATGTAATCGTCCGGGAAATTTATGATAAAATGTTAAAATAATTTTTCCGTTTTGACCCGAAATATTCCATTGTAAATTTCCATTACCTTATAGGATAAATGACAGCCACCATCCTCTCTATGGTAGCTACAGATAGCACAAGAGGAGTGGATATCTGGTCCATGTTTACCAGATAACCTGGAATTTGACAGAAGATGACACTGGGATCCAGCATCTTTCTGTCGTTGATCAGGTGGAGTCCCAGAACCGATGCTATAACCGGCTGAAAATTCAGAAAATTATACGTGTAACGAAATTAAATGTATGTCACGGAAATATGCAAGTTTCTTGAATTTCTCTTCATGACCAAGACGTTCCAATTTAATTTAAAGTCAACTTGTTCCCCTAGCATGAAATTTCAGCAATTACCTGACACGACATGGCACAAAGTAATGCTGAGCAGGCAGTGTGAAGTCCTGGCTTTGGTGTTGTACCACCCAACCAACACTGCTACGTTCATCAGCAGACCCAACGCCCCTGGAATACTGATACAGTGATTTCAGACATAGACCATCCAAGCCAAAAATTATGATCGAACTTTTTATCGTGAAAAATCCCTTACTGGACAAGAACAATCGAATTAGTTTCACATACATTTCCCTATGTCATTTCGATAAGCTAATAGCACATGATTTATGATAATCCGTTGTACTTACCAATAACCAAATTGATACTGCCAAAAACGAGGTCACTGATATTCGGCATACTGATCACGTAATTATGAATGCAACAAAATACGATTCTCGCAAATGCATCGAATTTGATCACAATTTCTTGAATAGTGTAAATCATGAATCGATTAAAAATGTCCAAATTCCGATTGAGATAAGCACGGTATTTTAGGATTTGTTGCCTTTATTTTCCATGATAGTGATAAAATTGATAAGAATGTATATTTTGTTCTTGTCCAGCTAAAATCATTCATTATTTGCCATTTTGTGACAGCGGCGCGGCGCGCAGTTTTCCAATTATCATCAGATCATCTTGCAAGATGAAAGTGACTTAATTAAGCACTGCCCATGCCAAAATAAGACCATGTTACGATTTTGTTACGTGCCGACAAGCGTCAATTACGACATAATTGTCTGTGCCACAAGACAAGGCCAATTATGTTGTAATTGACGTTGAAGAATTTGCGCGGCGCTGTCGCGCGCATTCTGAAGCGCTGAAATTTTAGAGTCAGATCGTTATTTTGTCGTCGCGGATGACGCAAAGTTCTGAAATTTTGGCAACTTTTGCCACTGTGACATCGGTTGTCAAGCCAGAATTTCGTCAAATTAGCATTGAATCTGTGTTGATGAACAAATGAAATAAACATTTCAGTTGGGTTGAATAAAAATATGTTTTGTTTTGCCCAGTACAAAGCGATTCACCTAAAACATATCTATAGTTCCATGTCCATTCTTAAGGGAATAATAAATACAATAAATTATCGAAAACACTTCAGTGTCAGGCATCAATCAACTCCAAAATCAAATAAATTTGATAGTGTGATACCCATCTGCTATATTAACACATCAAAGACTGATGATACAGTCCGAGACAATCAATAGTCAGAAAAAACCTAAATATGGTAAAATGATGGAAAAAGGACCCTAAGAGTCCATCACATGAACATTGTATTGAACTAAATGAAAAGACCCCGAAACATCACATAAATCTATGGAGTTATTCTCTTGGGGTCACGAGGGAACATGGATGTTTTCCGGATGTTGTCCAGACCAAGGAACAACATGAGCACTCGTTCCGCGCCCACGCCACCGCCAGCGTGCGGACTTGAGCCGTACTTGAAATGGAAAATGTAAGAGAATCATTCATATAAAAATAAGAATCTTCACTGTTTTGAACAATCCTACATAGTCATTGACAAAATGCCTAAGTCCATTCTTGCTCCCCATTTATTTTCTGCAAAACTTCCATAAAGTCACATACTTTGTTACCTAACCTAACAGTACTCTAAAAGTAAGGTAAAACCACGTACTTGAAGGAGTCAATGTAGGATCTGATGGTCTCCAGATCGATCTCGTGAACCTTAGCCCTCTCCTCGAGTAACGCAGGATCGTGTATACGCTGTGCTCCTGACATGATCTCCTCACCCCTCATGAAGATGTCGTAGCTGTTACTGTACAAGGGGAATGTAGGTATGATAAATGATGAGGGGAATTATTTCAAATTATCGTGATTATGTGAAAGGTAATTATGTATCGGTACAATTATGGACGATTATGGGCGATTATGGACTGGTTTTTATAGAATTTGAACACACTAATACAATCAGAAATATGTCAATGTATGAAAAGTGATAGCATCGTGCACGGTGCAATTACAGTCAAATGAAGCAACTCAATGATTGCCTTTCCAGGAATTAACCAAGAAATACATTCCATAACTCAACTTACAATGGGTCGTGAGGGCATGGCATGGTGTAGAAAGGTCGTATAGCCAGTGGGAACTTGTCCAGAATGTAGAAATCAGTATCGTACTTTGCTTTCACCAACTTTCCCAGGAACTTCTCATGAGGTGTACTCAGGTCCTCAAAATCACCGATTTCAACGCCCGCGTCACGCAGCATTTGGATAGCTTCCGGCCATTCGAGACGTAGGGCTGGGATGGGATTATATGGGGTTATCTTATCGAAATAAGTGAGTCAACTATTATTGTTTGTAATCAACATTTAAATTCTTTTGAATTCTTGCATTTCAAAGTGGGATAAAAGTGAAAATAACTTGGAATTTGCCAGAGTATAATTTGGCAGAACTTCTTTATGTTTTCCATCGCACGGGTACCTGGTTCTATGAACTTGAAAGGTTCAGCGGGGTACTGCTTATTAACAGTGTCTATCTCAGTTGCATACTGCTTCTGTAGACCTTTGAACATGCTGATAAACATCTCTCCAATCACGTCCAGTGCCTGGGAGGATGTGTTTAGAGAGTTTTAGAGAGTGATAGGGATGAATTGATAGTCAAATGTATGGTTCAATATATGTACATTGTAACTGAAAACCGGAAGGTCCATATGATCCAATATCAATATAATAGTCAAGCACGATCGATGTTAAATGGAGTATGGACAATTGATATCTCCCAGTTAGGATATGGACTCTCGAGTGCCTATATTCACCTCGTGGTAATGCTCCTTGAAGGCCATCTCCAGATCAAGTCCTACGAACTCACACAAGTGTCGGTGTGTGTTGCTGTCTTCAGCTCGGAATACCCCACCCACCTGAGACAAAGAAATAGGTCATGTGGATGATGAGGATTATTAGAGACAGGCACAGTTCCATCCTGGGATTATCCCCAAGCGGGCCTCGCGGGCCTCACGGGCCGGCCTCTCTTCTATATACAACTCGATCATCGACCAGTAGGGTAACAGCATAAGTACCTACCGTGAAGACTCGTTCAATGTCCGCGCATACGGCCATCTGTTTGTAGAGTTGAGGGGACTGAGCCAGGTAGGCGTTTCCCTTGAAATACGTCACCTGAAATAGATATAGACTATCAGAGTAGAATGGGATATTTTCTTAGAAATGCTGATTATGTTCCCCCTAAAAATTCAGATACTACATTCATTTCCCAGAAACGCATTGTTTATTTCTTCAGAAAGTTCATGGAAAGTTCAATTAGTATGATTTAAGAGTGATGTAGACCCTAGGGTGTGTAAAACAAAAGAAGTGGCCTTCAAAAACGTTGAAACGAATGTATTATGTACCATAGTAGTAACCAACAATGAGAGGTTAATTAAGTTTACAAAGAAGTTTTTCATTAACATGATCTAATTCATACTTTCATAGAATATGTTCTTATTTAAAAACCGAGGTGTCATTTCTCAGGTTCTAAAGAACTATAGTTTAGTTTAAAATTTACACTGAAATAAAAGTAATACGAGTAAACAAAGAAAGAATTTTGCCAAATTTTTTGACATATTTCTTTCAGACAATTTAGAAATTTTCAAGTGTAACCTTAACCAAGTGTAACCTTAACCTTACACAGAGTTGAGTAAACAAAGAAAATATCTTGACATATAATCCAAACATTCACACGTGAGATTCATTATACATATTGAGTATACACGTTACATTTTGTATAGCTCACTATTCAACGTGTAAAAGAAGTGCACTGAACTGTGAACACTCTACACAGTTTGGATGTATCGCATTGTAAAATGAATACATTGTACAATGTTTACATTTCTATTCTACACCAAGTTCATAGATATGGGTGATTCAACCCTTGGATTACCACTATACAATACAACTCTTCCAGCTTCAATACTCATCTAGAGTTCATATACACACTAATGTGTGAGTGGCCGATGATCTAATTCCTTTTCAATGGATCTGTTTGTTGCATACAATTTAAATGAGTGATATTACGCATTTAGATAAGTTTTACAGTGGTTTTTCATTTCAGAAGATCTAGAACCACAATAATTCTACAGTTTCACTGAGCGGTTGGACTTCTAACCCACCTTGAAAACATTAGCCCCCCCCTCATTCCTAACCCACCTTGAAGACATTAGCCCCCCCCCCTTCCTTAACCCACGTTCAAGACATTAGCCCCTCCCTCCCTAACCCACCTTGAAGACATTAGCCCCTCCCTCCGAAGCAGCAGATATAATCTTAGGGGTATGTATCTCCGTGAAGCCGACACTGGACAGATAGTCCCTGAAGAGGGCCACCACGCCGTGACCTATCCTGAATATCGCCTGGTTGGTAGGAGTCCGCAGGTCTGAAACACAGGAGGGTGTGAAAGGAGTGAGAAGAATGAGTCATGATACACAGGCACTAATCTTCGGGTGATGACGTAATATGTGGGAAGAATGAGACACTATGGTGCGCAATTGAAGAGACCTATTCTAGATCAATCTTGTATTAAAACCGATGTTCAGAAGGCCTATTAGAGGGGCCAGGACAGAATTCTCATATGAATACATGTGCAAGATGTATGAATCTACTCATCGGCAAAATTCGCAAATGTCCTTCTGATTTCTGTGGAATAATCACCCACTTTGGCAAAATTCTAAGAGAGAAGAGACAAAGAATATTAAAATCTCAATTTGTTGAAATTTTCAACAACTTAATTACTTACCCAGTATCCGGTTATTTAGCCTGGTATCCTGGTTTACCACAGGACCATCTTCCTCCATAGGCCGGGTAGCATCGTCTATCTGTAAAGGTAGTTGTGGGGCTGCTTCGGATATCACTCGGAATGTAAGACCTGAGAGGAGGAGGGGAATATTGAGTTTTGCAGAAGATATTAAGTGTAAATTGTTATTCCAACTTTAGTCAATTTGCCTCTTCAATATTTTGTCCAGACTCCAGCTTTTCAAAACCATTCGAGCATTTGGAAACTCCTCCCATCATTAAACACATTATGTCATGATAATAATTTAAGTCCCTTCAACACCCACCTTGTAATTCCAGGTTTTTCTGTGAGCAGCTCTCGACAGGAGTATCAGGGATAACAACCTTCCCCTCAATATCAACAATGCTCTCCTTAGGACAGGCTCCAATAAACTTCACCATTTGTTTGCTGACCTTGTCGTCCACAACGAACACTACCTGTGTAAGTAAACATTGGAATACATGATGAGGCATAAATTATCTCGAAAACTTGTAATTGGTAATGATCACTTGGCCTCTGTTGGGCCGTAGTTTGCACCTGTTCTCGCGATCAATGATCATGTTTGTTACACTATATTGTAACAATTACAACTATTGTAAGACAGATTACGGAGGATGTGTAAAAAGTGCTGAGTATGATTATATTGATTACAAAGAATAAATACAGGAGAGGCCGGAGCGCGAGGCCCGAAAGAGGATAGCTCCAAAATGGGATAACATGGTATTTTCATCTACTAAGGACAGTACAGAATAGTATGTGAACGATGCCTCATCACGTCACCTGCACAGAGAAGTAGCGATGTCTGAGTTTGATGAAGCACTGTTTGCCTGTTACCCTGCTGAGGTGAACACGACCTCGGACCAACACCTCGTTACCCACATCCTCCTTACTCAACTCTTCTACCTGAAAGAGTATTATATGGGATGTGACGTCATTATAAAGGGTTAAAGTGGCGCATTGATGTCGTAAACTACCCTTTCTTTGGTTCTCAGTGCTCAGCTTTTTCGCTAACGAAAAAAAAACATAAATATAAAAACGTTTCATTTCTTTTTGAGTGCTTTCAAAGAGTACAAAGTACAAACAGTACAAGCAAAAATGACGAAAAAACTTACCTCGGTCCACTTCCTTCCTGATTTCTGCTTGCTGTTGCACGTTTCCTCCTTACCGTACCTGTCCTTACTGTAATCGTCAGCGTCACGGGCATCAGCTTCAGCTTGCAGTCTGGAAATGAGGAATAATATTGAAACGTCCTTTGATATTGGACATTAAAACAGAAAAACCTCTGGATCAGATCAGATTATTTCGAAAAACAACAATCAATAATCGAGTGATCAAGAAAGTCCAAAAAGTAAACTCATAATTTAGGGAATAATCTAAGTTATCTTCTTACCTGGCTTGAGTCTCTGCTTTCTTGGCTTCTTTAGCCTGTTTAGCAGCTAGCTTCTTAGCTGCGCTCTTACTCAGCTGAGCACCCCTTCAGACATCGCTGGGAAAGGGAAAAGAGGGTGAGATAAAAACTAAATAGCAGGAAAATGTTCGAAATACGTGGATATAGAATTGATACTTGATAAGTTGATAGACTTGGGATTCTAAAATACACAACATGAGAATATACGAGCAGTAGCCACAGAAATACAGAATGATGCGGGAGAATTTAACAGTAAGGCTTATAGAATTATTCCAAGGGCTTAATCAAGAGCTGAAATCTTGGTAAACGATAGCTTAGCTGAAGTCTGAACACTAATCGACTTAAATCGCGAGACACAGAAAGCTTTGCACTCACTTCTAAGTTGGCAGTAATGGACGGGTTGGCGGAGGTAGGATTTTGTCTGCAAAGTTATTTGGCGTGTCTGCAAAGTTATTTGGCGTCTAAGAAGTCGAGTAAGGAGCACTCGACCGCTACTTATCATTAAGTTAGAGGCATGCCTCAAGACAGAAGAATTTTTAAGCTAACGTAATCCACACTTTTTTCCTAAGGCTGGGAATGGCAATTTGCCTTTACAAAGAGTGAATCAATTTCGAATTTGGTCAATTTGAAGTAAAACAAGAAATATAAAAGATATTCACTTCGATATGATAAGATTTTAATGTTAAAATAGCTCATACAAAATTTACATTTAAAAAATATATCGACTTAAATCAATTTATATCTGTATTTTTTATCATAAAATAACCCACAATCACTGATATCATAAGAGTTTATACGTTTACAGACAACAAATTAAATAGTTTTAAAATAGATTTATAAGTTTATAAAGGCTAAAAGAATGCGTCCAGATAAAAGTGTTTATATAGACTTTTATAGCTACTGTTCCTGATTAAAAAAATGGAAAAATCCACCCAATATCAACAACATTTCAAACAAATCACCGGTAACCATGATAACAAACTATCACATGACATCCATCACATTATTCACGTGATACAAATAACGCATGTTGCTGAGCGTTATCACGTGTGCTGTATCACGCGCCATGTATCACGCGCCAAGTATCACGCGTTACCACTGGTCACGTGACCTCTAAGTCACGCGTTACCGCTGATCACGTGACTTTAAAGTCACGCGTTATTCAGGGCACGGTATGGCCAGGAAGAAGATGAGAATAGCAGCAACGCACACGACACTGGAAATCCCAAATCCGATGGGGTTGGCGGGAGTCAGCTTCTGTTTCCAGGTCAGGTTTTCTGCGCTTTCACATTCCTGAGGACCGGTTCACGATCACAATGATTATTTTATAACGATTTGAATCTAAAATCATGCGATTGCTCGGCAAACATTATGCCGCTGAATTCCGACAGAGGATTCTACCATTTTGTGGTACACCATATGGCATTATATATACCCATACAATTTTATTGAAAAAACTTTAGCTTCAATGGTCATGAGCTACTCTTAAAACAAACCTTTTCTGGGTTTCCAAGTCCGACATCGGCCTCCTCCTTCATACTAGCATTAGGTGCCATGCCTAGATTGAATCATAATATTATTGAGTTTCTCAGTTTCAAAAAATTCATTTATCGCTTTTATTCATTCAAAAATTCCAACTCAAAAACTTTTAACTTCTATTGAACCACACATTAATCAATGAAATTATTGATTAGGAATCCAGTTTACTTTACATCAAGCAAAAGTTTGAAGAAAAGGAGTTTCACCATTTCAGAACTATGAATAACACAACAAAATATCATCCTGATAAAACTTACAATTGAAGTTCGTACAAATAATACAATCAATATGAACAATCAAAGTAAACCTGTGCCACAGGCGTCAAAATTGAACAAGTTTTCCACCATTTTCATAGTCATTCTGGAATGTGCATTAAAAGAGAAAGAAACTACATGCCTATGTAATACAGTACCAAATTAATCTATTTTCAAGAGTCGATAGTTGACAAATCAATCAATAAAGCATCAAATAGCTCAGTAAATATTGGATAAATTATGTAATTTTACAACAAAGATTTCATGGCAACAAAGAACTATACAACATTGCTGGTCAGCTTATTCAATATCCATAACATTAATCAATTACAACTGCTAGTATCTTAATATTTTGACAACTTATAGCCTAAAAGGGCCTGAAACCTTAAACAAGATGTGGCTCAAGTCGGCCTAATATTTCAATCCAGTTTGTAGAATTAGAAATATCATTAGTGTAGTAAAGTACACTTATTAGTTGAATCAAGCCCTCTGCCTATACAGCGCACTTAGGGTAAGCTGTCAAAAGTTGTGTGCACAGCTTCAAATTAAATATAAACGCAGTCTCAATCGGTCTCGATGTCTCTTTACAATTCTGTACATGATACACTAAGCAAAGCAACATGTGCGCAAGGTAACAATACACTAATTACACTCATACAGCTAAAATGACGTAATTATCATAGCACAAAGTGGTGAGTTGATGATCTAGAACCGTCTATTTTAAGCGCGTTTAAGCTAATTTTATTTATTTTAGATTGTCGATAATTTCAGTAACATAGATCTGATACTACAGTACTAAGTACTAAGTACCAAGAAAGCAATTTGAATAATAGTTTAGAAGAATTTAAGCTCCAAATCGAACCTCCATTTATATTTGCTCAATTTATGTTCTCAATCCTGCAATCTGTAAATGATACAACACCCATTACCCGTCTACAATCTACATTGTCTACAAATTCTACACACTGATCTAGTCTATATTAGTTGCTTGTACAATCATGAAATCTTGAGGCACATTTCAAATAAACGAGAGATTCCAACTGAACGGGACAGAGAAATTACGGAAAACATTCGGTGAGGTCACGCTTTATGTCACGTGCGCGCGCGTAACGCGTCACGTGTTATGTCACGTGTGCGCGCGTCACGTGATCCTCATTCCTCGTCACTCTCGCTCTCCGCAAAGTTCCTATTCCGTAACGTGTCGTGTTCGACCATCACGTGCTCCATTTCCAGTTCCTCCTCGTCCTCATCTACGATCTTGTAGTAAGGGTTCGCAACGTACGGTCGGAACTTCCAACCTGAAGAAATTTATGAATTGGATAATTTTTCAGGCAATGAAATTGACAAGAAATCTTTGCAAAATTTTCAAGTTATAAAGCAAGAGAGACGTCTGAGAGACGTCTCGATACATCTCTGAGACTTGTTTGGCCTGCTGAAACACTGTACTAACCGGTGATAAGGAAGAAACAAATGGTGGTTATCTCGTCCATGAAGCCTCTCAGCCAAGTGTACTGGAAGGGCAAAACAACCTGGGAAAATTACAAATAATTACCAAAAACTTCAATATTACTGAATACTTGTATGATTACTCAAACAGAAGGGGCAGTACAGAGTAGATGCAGAAGATGGAATCACCCATTCAAACTCATCAGCGGCGTATTCGTTTATCAGTAGGATCCCGGAATTATCATGGCATTGACCAATCAGCCGGCAAGTTTACACTCACCTCACGCCTTGATTGGTCAATGTCAGCAGTCAATACCTACCTCCATGAACTGTAGAGCTATCCTAGTGATGTAGATGTAGACAACCACCATGATGTAGAAGTGACGGAAGAGCTTCAGTTGGGACAGGATCAGCGTCGTCTTGTTGTCTGACCGCTAAGTCAATGGATTATAGTTATTGGGGTGGTAGGTCCTTTCCAAGACAATGCTTGGTAGTATCATCAATTTGCAGACTTACATGAAACGAATATGATCAATTTTGAATAATTTGAAAACTTCTTAGATATTTCCGATTTTGTTTCCTACCTCAGTTGCTTGCTGGAGATGTCTGATGGACCACATTACGGGGAATATGATAGCACCACAGCACAACAAATCTGAGGAAAACATTGCATGAGAAATTGAAGAATATGTTATTTGGTCTCGAGGGCATAAGTTCTATCGGGAAAACTCGGTACCTCAATACTTGAAAAGTCATTTGGATCAAAATTATGAAATTTATTCAAGTGAACAAATTCCTTCTTCAAGTTATTTTCACAACAAAGCCCATGAAATTCGACCGCTCACCAACAAAGATGAGGATTTTCTTCCACGTTCCGTAGTTCAGATCTGCCTCCTCACTACTGTCAATGATGATGTACGCCACGTTAGCTAGAATCTGGGAGACGTCGTGATTTGAGATCGATAGCTAATCATATCCATCAGAAAGCTTCGATTCAAAAATTTGGAAGCTCCGATCCATGAATACTGTTATTTGTTTCAAGAGCCTCAAAATGTAAAGAAAATGTAAAGAAGAAAGAAAAGTTCACTGCATGTCGATTGTCTGATATATTACCTGAAGTGGGACCACTGTCATAAGAACCAGTTTCTCGTTTGAAGAGAGGACATGTTTGACGAAAGCGAAACCCATTCCAATGAGGGCCAGAGATATGAAGAGGAGCATGCCTCGGACCAGATGGATAATGTACCTGAGAAGAAGTGAGAATCAGTAATATTTGAAGGTGTATGATGTACCTGGAAAGAAAAAGTATTGGGAAGAGAATAACAGTCCGAAGTTTGATTGATTGAATTGATTGTTATACAATAATCGCCCTGATTTGGCACCTTTCAATCCAAAAAATGGCGCAAAAATAGCTTTTTAAATATAACAAATCAAAATAATTTAGGCCACTATAAATATCAATTTATGACCGGAACAACAATGAAATGGGTCAAAGCGATTTCGTCATGACATCATGATCCCTTCAGCTAATGACTGATAGAATATAAACACAAGGCCAGACGGAGACAGGAAAATTTATATTTAGAACAATTATATTTGGAACAAGATTTGGGAAGTTTGTTTTATTGACGTCCATTCTGACTTTTTGACGTAATTCTGACGTTCACTGTTACGTACAGCAATTAAATACTGTAGTCAGAAAATTTAGTTAGCATCATGTTCTTTATGTGGGTTAAGGAATTAATAGTGAAAATCCAATCACATCGATCATCGATGTGAGATACGGGAAATTAGGTTATCCTGATAAATAAATAAAGTTCCGAGACAATATCGTTAAATCCTGGATTTGACATCATCGCATTGACTCCTTTTATGATATTTTCAAAATTCAGTTCCGTATAAGATTGGGTCAAACGGCAGTTTTAGTCGATTCTGTTCCGTTGAAGAATAATTTAGGGTGCCGTGGTTCAATTAGTTAGAGTTGCCTTTATTCAGAACGAAATCGATATATTGCCCTTTGGACATCTTTGATAATCGTTTTTTCATTATTACTTAATTTTTCCTTACTGCAAATGAAACCCTTTTAATTTACAGCTCAAGACACACCAAATGGCTGACTGCAACATAAAGCCTTCCATCACAAACTGCAAATACCAGGAGAAATACCGTGGGATATTCCTCGGAGAACCGACTGCTCCAAACCCCCTGGATGGTAGTGAAGTTAGTGGCAAGTATCATCCACTCTCTCATCGTATACTTGTTCTGCCTCAAGAAACCTACTGACTCAGATATCATCAACTATGTTGAAAACACAACGTTATCACTCTTCACACATTCTGATAGTACTGGTGAAACCTGCACGTTTGAGGTAAAGCAATGCGTTCTGAAAAACTGGAATTCTTCTGGAATCAAGAGTATCAAGATGACATATGATGACGGGAAAGGGATTCATGGAGAAAGGGTCATTCAATCATTTCATTTCAACGATCAGCTCATAACATGTCGATCTCTGATGATGGAAATCGTATTTTTCTACCACTCCGGATCCCTTCACACCAAGTTCCATCTCTACTCCAACAGTGTTACAGAATACATCATTGATAATGATTTGAAGCTCCTGCTCCCTTCCACCAAGACATCACTGCCACTCCACATGGCTCTGACAACACTGCCGATAAGTCCTGTTATGGATTACAAAACCTTCACTGAGCAGCCATGGATCCACAAGTTCTTTACCCGTGCTTTTACAGTTGACATTACACGGGAAAGTTTGATTTATGAAAGTAAGGATCCAGTTGTTTTCAATGAAATTCCTGCTCGCATGAGTAATAGCTCTGTTCCATTTCTCAGATATCTCACCAAGTGTAGAAAGGCTGTTGAAACAGCTGTGGCCAGCCACAATCTGCCCACTGGATTAACAGATCCACTTTTCTATCACATTATAGTCCACGCTGTAGATCACTCCACTACTTACACCCACTCGTGGAACTTGGATTTCGGAGCCGGACAATTCCTCTCAAAACCCCATTGGAGTGCTGTGTTCAGATCCGTCGTGTTCCGATGGATGATGGCTAAACCCAGCGCTAACCCACTGTTTCCTAACACACTGAAGTACTTGGATCAGAATGGATTTTACGCAGCTCTATACAGAGAGCTCAAGTCCCTCGATGCGGAATTTGACTTCGAATTTGCTGATATAGTAACGGCCAGTATCATGTATTAGATTTACTGGGATTTGTGTTATATTCGAAAAGTACAGCATGAAAATTGAAAAGTTTTGAACGTAAGAATGTTGATAAAAAGGGTTCACGTTGTTTTCGAAGCTTTGAAAATTTTTTCCAATACTCATCTTTGATCGTTTTCGGTAATAAAAGCTGCTTAGACAATGGTTAAAAATACGATGGGAATAGTCCCAATCGTTCATTTCAATCGGACAATAAGATTGATTTAGTGCATAGTCATATTATTAGATAATCATTTCATACATTTTATTCGATAGTTAAACAATCTATTTGTTGTTAACACATTTCAATCCATCAACTATCTCCACTAACCAGACGACCGCCCACGCCTCGTTGGGAGTGCCGTAGCTCCCGGTGAAGTAGTAGTCGATAGCGTGGAGAATGCAAGCCAGGAACTTAGCGAACACCAGCGCTCCCATCAGATAGTGGATCTTGAGAACAACGAGAGAAATTATACAAAAGTAAGACTTACCGATTATAATCGAAATTAAGGTTCGTTCATATATTACGTAATCAGCCAGAGAGAGATGGCTCAAATCGTAATAATACTTACCTTGAAAAGGTTGTCGGAGTGGTGCAGCATGACTTTGAGCCAGACCCACGCCATGACGAAGTACACCAGTCCCACGGCTGTGTAGAGGAATGGGTACGGCTTCTCTCCAGCGGAGAGGTAGGAATGCCCGTTTTTCTGAAAAATAAAGGATCAATGGGTCACAACCGAGTCAAAAAAAACTAGAAACACGCAGAATCAATATATCAAGTTCACTGTAAGGGAAATAACCAAATCTAAAAAGTCATTAAAAGGAAGAGACTCTCGAGTCTTGATTCTTACCGCTACTATTTTTGCATCGAAAGTGAAATGGACAGTCCGGCTTTTTATGCTTGGATGCGGGTCGGGGCATCGGTAGAAATATATCGTATACTGTCCTTCGTCTTTAGGCCCAACCTGTGATTTAAAAATACTGCTGACAACGATTATCACATGATATTTGAAAGCTTCCATTTTCTAAGTATAAACTTTTTTGCGACACAGGTTACGCATATATGGGTTAAAGTGGTAACCTGTATCTGGAAGTGAGATGAGTAGTTCTTTTTCGAGTGATTAACTTGAATAACTCCTTGTGATACTATCTCACCTCCTGTCTTGCTTGAGTTCCTGTTGAAGTTTTAACTCATGGCATTCAATTACAGTCCACTGTTGTGCCACTGGAGAATATATTTCAAAAAATAAGACATTTTAATAAGACAATTTCTCACTCGCCAATATCAAACATGAAACATATGGCTAACATTTACAGATTGAGCCACACCTTCAATCTCACCCAATACAGTCCCAATACTAACCCAAAGTCGATGAATTTCATGGCTTGGATGTCTAGGGACTCAGCACCGTTCATATGGCTGGGAGTAAACGTTGCAGCGCCCTCTTTAGGTCGAATCAACTCCTAATCATGAAGCAATATTTCAATATTCAATTTAACGGGTGATGACTATTTATCTGGAATTATTTCAATGTATTCTTGTGGGCAAATCAATCATGTTAGAGCAGATGTGGACCTAAAAAGTCTGCTGATTCAGAAAAACATCATGAAAAATTTTGAAAATCCTGTTTTCCCATGCTACTGGCCGATTAGTTTGAGAAGGTACCTTGCACAAATTCAAAGGTTGACTTCCAGACACATGATTGGAAAATTGCACAGAAGCTTTCCCATCAGTTGCCATCTAGGTTTCATGAACTTCGTTAGCTTAATGAAGACCTCTACATGTATTTTCGTTGAATAGAAAGAAAATTCTTGGATTCTAGAGCTAAATCCTGCCAAATTTCTGGAAAAGGTGTGTGTTTTTTTCCTACACCAGGCCTGAAAGTCTTAGAACAGGACCTAGGTGGTCTGAACACTCAGATTTGCAGGGACCTCATTAAACATAATCCATGTCTTTGGACCACTTCCATTCATCGGTATGCCGAATTTTGGATTAACAATCACCCAAAATCACATTTTATGTAAGTGAAATTATTCTAGAATTGACGATTTTAAACACGTTTTAGGTTCCATCACCACTGGATAAGTTAGTGATGCTACTTACTGCAGTCACTCTTGAGACCCTCCTGCTCAGAATCATCTCATAGTAAGGCTTTATCTACACTTTTGGGGATAAATATTGTCACTAAGATTTTGTGCAAGATTTTTCTGCACCTTCTCAAACTAATCGGCCAGTATGGAAAAATTTTCTCATGATGTTATTCTGAATCAGACTTTTTAGGTCCAGAATAATCATATTTGAGCTCTAACAGGATCTCGATTTGCCCACAAGAATACATTGAAATAATTCCAGATAATTAGTCATCACCCGTTAACTAAAATAAAAGTTTAGATAAAGAGTTTAAAAACAAAATAATAGAAATGAATATTTTGTTACATCAAAAATAACTTAAAGCTATGAATCATGAAAATCATGATAAGAAGTTTTATAACATATCATCCTATTATTATCAATACGATATTTCGTGATTTTGCTATAGAGGACAATGGACAGGTATCACTTACCATGTTGAGTATCCTTGGGTTTTTATCGAAGGGTACAATAGAGTTAGTTTGGCACATGTTAATGTGATTCTCCACATACTGAGAGGCTGTCAGAGTACGAGAACACTCTATTGCAAGCCCTGTGTAGCGAAAAAATGTTAATGAGCAACTTGTTAGTGAATAATTCAAGGAAATTATTTTAATTATTTTGATAATGTAATTGAACGATGTAAATACTTCAATAAGTGAAATTTATCAAAATGAAAATTACCATAAGTAGCTTCTGAATCTGTGTCCCCTATCAGCAAAGATGACATTGAAATATCAAGGAATCCATTTTTGGTTAAACCAAAATTGACCAATGGAATTATTTCCCTGTGATCAGATTCGATTTTGATGTTGTGAATCCTTCCCCATGACAAACAAATTAAGAGGAACAATACTGATAAAAGAATGCTGCATGACGACATGTTTAGCTGAAAGTAGTTTTAAGTGAGAATTCTGTGATGTACACAATATTTAAAAGCAATGGAGAGCAGCAAGAATTTTTTATTCTGTATATTGGATTACCACACAAGGCATCTACAATCCCTACAAAGAATAGATTAGGTTACGAAATTATGGCATAATGTAATCATTATCAGGAATTTTGCAGTTAAACAAGATAATTGGAACACATATTTTTAGGAAGGGAATAATATATAATTGGTGAAACAAAATTTAACACAATGAAAAATGAAATATATAGCCCTCATCCTCAGCTCATTCAAGATGAAGAGTAACAACTTTACTGTTTCACATTGATAACAACATTTTCAAGGCTCATTAAATGAATGCAACATCAGGCAGATCAAATTATATTGGTACATAACTATTTAATAGGATTTTAATGAAATCTAGGCCTGAGTTCAAAAATTTGTATGTGAATTAGATTGGCTTATAATCCAACTTAGACTCAAGCTTTTTAGTGTCAGAAACTTTCCTAACAGCTTTCATAAAATCTTCTTGAACAACATAGTCACGTTCAGCACGAATTGCAAACATTCCAGCTTCTGTACACACATTTCTCAGATCTGCTCCATTGAAGCCATCTGAAAGTTTAACCACAGCTTCATAATCAATCTCCCCATGCTTGGTTATTTTTGATGAATGAATCTTGAGGATGTCCATTCGAGATAATTCATTGGGAAGAGGAATTTCAATTTTCCTGTCAAGTCGACCAGGTCTCAATAGAGCAGGATCAAGAGTGTCAGGTCTATTTGTTGCCATTATGATCTTGACTTTTCCTAGGGAATCAAAGCCATCCATCTGATTAAGAAGTTCCATAAGGGTTCTTTGGATCTCTCTATCAGCACTTGTGCCTTCACTAAATCTCCTTCCACCAATTGCATCAATTTCGTCCATGAAGATTATGCATGGCTCATGATCACGTGCATAATTGAACATTTCTCTGATAAGTCTAGCACTTTCTCCAATATATTTATCAACAATAGCACTAGACACTATCTTTAGGAAGTTGGTTTCTAGTTGAGATGCAACAGCTCTAGCCAATAGAGTTTTTCCAGTGCCAGGTGGACCATATAAAAGACATCCCTTGGGAGGAGTGATACCTACACGATGGAATAATTCTGGGTTTACTAATGGAAGCTCAATTACTTCACGAAGTTGCCTAATCTGTTCACTCAAACCACCTACAGACGAATACTTTACATCCCCAGGATCCTCATGACTCATTTTGTAAACAAGGGGATCGACTTCTCTTGGCAAACATCTCATGATAGTTAATGTTGTCATGTCTAATGCAACACGAGTGCTAGGTACCAATTTAGATTTATCAATTTGCCTCCTACATCCAACAACATACCTGGGCCCATTAGAGGCCTTCACAATGAATTTCTCTTCACTCAACTGTTTGAGCATTTCTCCAACAATTTGACCAACACTTTGAAGTGCTTTTAAATCATTTTCAGATTTATCAAAATCTTTTTGAAGATCTTTCAACTCTTCTCTCATCTTCTTTAGCTTGGCATCTATTTCTTTGTGCTCCATCAACTTTTTGCGATATTCCACAAGAGCACGTTCTCTTCTTTCCTCAGCTGTCATGATTACAGATTTTACCTCAAATTTGATTAATCATTAATTAACATTAATTAACATTCCTCAAATCAACTCAATTAAATCAACAATTTAATCAAAGCTATTACTATATTATGAACCCTTATGTCGAGGAACCTGCAATAATTTACTAGCACAAATCTCGATGCACCTCACATTCATTTGCAGCTACTTAGCAAATAATTTTATGAAAATAACAGCAGATTATGGAGGATAATAACAAAGTATTAAATAGCAATGAGCTTCTTTTTTTGTCAGCCACTTGATCAGAATTTACAGGTCACAGAAAATATAACAAAAGCCTTGACTACAAAAACCTTGACTACAAAAACATTTAAAATGTATCAGTCACATCCTGTGATGTGATTTATCATTTATACAGTCATTATTACAGTCAGCATCAGAGTATTTATTTATTTATATTAATTCATAACAATTGAAATGATGTTCACAATGCACAGATTTGCAATGAGAATTGAAATTTTGTACTCCATCACCCCATCAGTTAATGAAGAATCAATAAATCTGAATGAATCTATCTCAGCAAATACAAACCAGTATAGAATGAGCAGTTTTTAGATTAAAACCTAAACAAACAACTATTGTGTCAAATGTTGGTATATCCAAAGTGTGTTTCTCAACACAACCCCAGACTATAAATTTAGTTTGAAGTTATTGATTCTTTCAGTGAAAAACAAAAATTCTCAAATATGAAATCAATTTAGTTGGTTCTATTTTATGATATTACATGAAATATACGAGGCCTTCTTTGAAGAACAAATACAGACATCTTTGTAATACACAACGTCAAGCAAAACTTTCGAGACGGATAAAAAATGATTAATCAGCCCTTTCACTTATTATTGCCCGATTGCCATTCCATTTAATTTTGCCATGTTCACCCTAACGAGTGTTACTGCGCGGCGTTAAGCTAAACATGTACATCCCTGTTTGCGTTGTGCGGCGCGCTTCCTCAGGAAGTGTTACCGCGGCGTTGCTAAACATGTACATCCCTGTTTGCGTTGCGCTGCGCGCTTCCTCAGGGAAGCGCCGCGCGCGTACACACCTATGCGGGCTTAGGAATGCGCGGCGTAACGCCCTTTTTAAAATTTCTCGTATCCCTAGTTCTTAACGGACATTTTTCGTTAATTTGGAAGTCGTGTTGCAAAAAGTGCGCGTGACGGAGCTGTTTTATGCGCGCGCGGCTTAGTATAGCTCTTTGCTGCTCGCAAGCAGCAAGGAGCTATGCCGCTGCGTGCGCATGAAACAGCTGATCCGTCGCGCGCACTTTTTGCTGCGCTCGTTTCGTGATACCTTGCTAAACATGTATACCCCTGTTTGCGTTGAATTGCGACACGCGCTTCCTCAGAACAGCCAGGGAAGGCGCGGCGCGTACACACATCTATGTGGGCTAGTTGGAAGGCGCGCGGCACATCACTCGGAAGGATCTATCAACCCTCAGATGTTATTTTGTAGCTTCTGATACCTGAGGAATTTCATGTCTTGAGGAAACGAAAAGTAATAATTTAGTATTTTAGTAATGATGTAAAAATTACTCTGCTAATTTACTATACATATGATCGATCCATCCTTAAGGAATCTGTGTTGGTATATTTATCACCTGTTCCATATTCTGTGTGATGTTTATCTTGTTTGGAACAAAATTTTCATGATACAGTATGGTTGTGTGTGCATTACCTCCAATCCTATGTGTTAGGGATACAGTGGGGGTCTAACTTTTAGTAAACCATCTAATAACTATGTACGGAGTTGGAGAAAAGTCTTGCAGATTGATGTCTTGAAGAAAGTTTTCTTTTTAATTCAAATATTAACTATGTATCTTGCAGATTGATGTCTTGAAGAAAGTTTTCTTTTTAATTCAAATATTAACTATGTATCTTCTTTGTAGAACAAATGCAGTCATCTTTGTAGTCAAGCCACAGAACTCTACTATGTATCTTTTCATATGTAAAGGTACTGTCAATTCTGTAATCAAGCCGTCATATTTACATGGACAATTTTAGAATCAATCCTTTAAAATTCATCAATCTGCAAGACTTTTATCCAACTCTAGACTTGAACTTTAATATGATTCCTTTAGAAATACTATGCAAGAACAGCCAGTCAGCCAGATCCAAGTGTGCCACACCAAGATGATTGTTGTGGAGGCATTATCAGTCCAATACCTTCCTCAGCTTTCAGGGTGTTCAAATTGTGAGAGCCTTCATGTTTAGATAGACAAATAGATAGTTGACAGTTGGCTAAATAAAGCACCCATAGGTCCCCCAAATTTGGTATAAAATATTTAAAGTTATATTTTGACTGGGTTGTAAGTCTCTTACAGTAAACACATGGGTAATCCCAGTGTGATCCTGGCACACTGGTCTGTCTTGGGAGGTACAGGACTCATTCCATCCACAGTAACCCTGGCAGCTGGGACCACCTGTAGTTTCTGTTCCGAATACTAATATGAAGTACTAATATGAATATGATTTTGAGGTGAACAATGTAAATGGCTGAGCTCTCACTTTCTGGTTCTTACATAGATATATCTATAGACTCTAATGGAGATGCTTTAGTCCTATCAGATTCTAAGCTCCATATTATTGGCTTGCCAAAGCAGAGAAAAGAAGATTTGAATTATATTGCTCTTTCAGAAGAGGAATCATTTAAAACTGATTTATGTTTCTCACCTTCAAAAAGATGCTGGTGGGTTCCAACAATAGATAAATCAAAATGTATACTTGTGCTTTCTAATGAGATGGAATGGTCTTTGTTTAGAAGATCTACACATTCAATGCAGTGGATTGAAAGTGGCCAATTTTCAACTGGATTATTTGACATTCAAAAGAAGCAGGAACAAGATGGTATATTGTTTGAGGTTGTTGATCTTTATTTCACTGGAACTATTTCCTGTCAAAAAGTTCATAGATCTGGACTTAAGGAACAGCATGGAATGGCTCCTTTTGAGGCTCAGACACCTAATAAATACTTCTGCTTTGAAGACAACTCAATTCCTTGGAAGTTCAGTAAAGGTATTTATACTTTTGGTAGAAAAAAGAAGTTTTCAAAAAAGATGAAAAGAAAACAGCCCAATTTTGGAAGAAGTAAAGATCTCAAAAAGGATAATCAAGTTGTCAATAATCAAACTGATGAAGAAATAAATTCTGAATCCCTAGATGCTGAGGCTGTTATACATAAAGTAATGAAGACATCATCATCAGGTGCTCAAAGATTAGTTACATATGTTGCTGATGGAAAGAATGATAATAAAAATAACTGTGAAAATGAAGAGGAAAAAGTTCTTTGTGTGTGTGGTGCTGATGAAGAAGATAGTTCAGCTGATGAAGAATGGGTTCAATGTGATCTCTGTAAGACATGGCAACATGTAGAATGTGTTGCATATTATCCAGAAGTTCAAGATTTCTTTCATTGTGATGCATGTCTCAAAAAGACTAATGGTTCAAAAGGTAAATCATCTAAGGCTGATCCCGGAAAGAAACAAAGGAGAGCAGCTCAGCCTTTGAAAAACAATCATCAATCAAAAATATGTAAGTTAGATCCTGCTAATTCTGATGATAGTTTGAAACAAGAAATTTTGTCACCTGCTAAACCTAATTTTGATCCTGAGGTTGATCCTTCATTTGAACTAAACTTATCTGATGAAACTTCTAAAGACCAAGTCCCAGAACAATCAGATGACAGCAAATCAAGTCATGGAATTGTAAACCATGGTGATCATATAAACTGCCCATGTGGAGCAGAAACCAGTGAATCTGGAGAAGAATGGGTACAGTGTGATGAATGTGACAAATGGCAGCACCAGGCATGTGTCAATTTTGGTGCAGAAAATGAATCAAAATATCAGTGCCCATCATGTAAACAAGTCATAACCTTTTTCTCTAATAATTTGAAAACTTTGCCAAAAGTGACTAACTCCAAACCTCGTTACAAAATTCCTAAATTATCAAAATCTAAGCATGATGAATATGAAATTGTGGGGCATTCCTCTTACTCATCATTAAGTTCAGAATTACAGCCACTGTATATTCCAAAGTCAATTGATGGACTCATATCTAATTTGAAATGTTGTTCAATAACTGAACATTCAGAAAAAGGCGACCAGTTGCCCGCAGAACACTGCACACCTTCTGTCTCAACAAATTCTTCAACTCATGATTCAGCGGAAGATGGATCCTCTCAGAGCAACAAAGAAAACAACTATCCTGAAGATTTAGACAAGGTTTCTATGCATGCAGTTGGCACATCAAAATCAAAAAACTGTGATAATGAAATGTCTGAATTTGTATTTTGCTTTATGGTTCTCACAGAATGTCTTATTATTCTTAGAAGTTGTTCAGATAAAAGATTTGACATAGTATCAATTTTCAACTTCGATGGCAGGACTGTTTGTAATTTCTCTGTAAGAAGTGATAGTCAGAATTCAGAACATATGCTCGCTTTGATAGATTATGATTCAAGTGATATTCTTGTATGGAAACTGACTCTTATTAATGATTTGGAACAGCTGAGCAATAAAGAAATTCAAAGTATTCCAGGGATGAGCTGTGTGAAGAAACAAGTTATAAGCATACCAGATTTTGAAGGTATACATCAGGTTATATGGCTTTCTGAATCCCAAATTTTGGCAAGTAATATGTACTCCATTGTGTGCTATGATGTTATGTCTTCAAGTATATGCTGGAGAATGGACCATAATCTAGACTTTGTTACAGAGGTCTGTCTATTAGATGAAGCCATTTTTGTTTGCAATGCTGAAAATTCACATGTTCTTGTAAATCCATCAGATGGGAAAATAATCAGCCAGCAGTTGAATGATGAGAAAACCTCCGAAACTATTTTAGCAATGAAATTCTCCCCCTCCCAACTACTTAAGTATGAAATTTCCTCAACTTCATCTCCTGTGCTTCAGTTTAATATACCCATTAATTTCAAAGTTTCCCTGAATCCATTTCACAAGATCTCAGAGGTTAAATCGTGGGATCAGCCGTGTTCCCACGAGGAAAGAACATTCTTGAAGAACAAATATCTAATTTCATGCAGCAAACCACCCCCAGATGACACTGCACAACAAAGTAAAGTTGTTTTTGACCCTAGCACTATGGAGGATTATAGATGTCCCATCTGTGATGTTGAGAGTTACACATCTGATGGCGAATTTAAGAAAGTATGCGCAAACTCTCATGCCTTTTTCATCGATCCTGCTTCCAAACTCATTATTGATATATTTTCAGCTAAGGTGTGCTCAGAATGTAATGTGCAAAATGCTACTGAGGCTGAAGTTTGTGGACATTGTTCTAGTTGGAATTTGATCCCGATCTGATCATTTAGTAAATTTTAACTTATAAGCTAACCCAGTATGAAATAACCTAGGCATATTTTCTCAAAATGATTTCAAGGTCGCAGGAAGTTATTCTGATGGGGGTGATGACTCAAAATGAATACTTTTAATCTTTTAACATTTTATTTTTAAATCATGTTATGACCTTGATATTGCTGTTGTTTATTATCTAAACTGCCATGGATACTGTGCATAATGTTGTTATTTATTTCAAATTCTATTTAAATATAACATCACAATATTATTATGATGAATTTGTTTGAATCATCTCGACTTTGGATTGCTATCCTGCAAATAAAAAATGGAGTTCCAAAAATTTATTTTTGCCTGTTGGGTAGATGTACTGTACAGTTAGATGATGTTTATAAGTTTATCCATATTATTTCTAAGTGTTATCAATTGCTACGATATATTACATTTCTTTTACAGACTCAAGTATTAAGCAATTGGACTTTATTTGAGCAGATATGGTTGTAAATCAGTCTAAATCAGAGAGTAGTTCGTTGGCAAATCACTCAGATTATTTTGATGTCGATGTCCTATTTCCAACGCCTATCGGACTCATGTTCAATATAAAGTGTCATTCTGATACAAGCTTCTTGCAAATAAAGGTTTCTCTTGGAAATTGAACTATTTGATTAAATTGCTCAGATACTTTATTCGTACTTTGTTTCAATGTGCATTTTGTAAATGATTGAAATCTTCAACATTCATCACCTGTATTAAGATGCTAAACTTTTTTAACTTTCAGACGAAGGTGTGGCAGAAGATTGGTAGTATGATAGACTTTGGCCAGAAAGAAAATTTCTCCTTCGAAGGTATCTAGTAATGGACTAAGCATCAGTCATCTGGCGTGCGATATTCCTATTTTAACGTCACTGTCAATACTATTGCAACGTCACTGTCAATACTTATTACTAAATAGTAAGTACTAAGTATTTTCATATGTTTAATATGATAATGATACCTGTGATGAAGTTCTGGTGTTCTTATCAAAACATGGACCCATTCTTCTTTGTTTTCGCAGCCATTCTCGTGCCACTGTCTCAATATCTCCGCAGGGATCAATGAGATGGCAGTCCTGGAGCGGTATGAAGATGACCGCATCACTCTTAGGGAGAGCAAGCTATCCTCTCCCGTCCTGAAATTAGTAAAGAAGTCACAGGTGCAGGGCAATGAGGAAAAGGTTTGTGGATTTTAAGTTTCTGAGTAACTTCCGATATTACGGATAGACAATTGTTATATATAGTTAACAATTAATATCAACTAATTTTGATAGGGTTTTATGTCTTTTTGGAGCATTATGTTCGTCTACCCTATGCAGATTTATACATTTATGGCCGGAAACCCTTGTCTCTAGTTGATAACTCAAACATTATGTGTTCTACTCACTTCAAATTTCTAGCTAAATATAAATAGATATCACCCACTCTAACCACAGCAAAACCAAAGTTTAAATGACAGTTTACTTTTTATTTTTTTGACCCGGTTTTTATAACTATTCTTCCTGACTCCCGTCAATACTCACCATCTAAGCTGCATCTGGCGGACTTGTTGATGCTGTGTGGACGTAACGTGACAGTGGACATAGCTAAACTACAGAGTGTGGACGAGGTCCAACACTTCAGAGATCTGATGGTCAACACTGCTCTCAACTACGAGACTGTGAGTGGTGCTTTGAATGCAGCTTTCATAGTTGCTGTGAGTGTTGCTGTGAGTTTGTTGTGAGTTTGTTGTGAGTGTTGTGAGTTTGTTGTGAGTTTGTTGTGAGAATTGCTGTGAGTGTCGCTTTTGTTGTTTTTGCAATTTGCTTCAGATATCTCATGGTCAGCACTGACCTCAACTACGGGACTGTGAGTGTTGTTGCTTTTGTTGTTGTTGTGTTATTACTTTTAGATATTTATTAGATAATCAGTAAATCATCATCAAACGTATTCGATAGTTTAGAAAAGTCTATGATAGCATGATTATACACTTCTTCTCTCTTCAGCTGCGTAACTCTAGCGACTCCAAGTCCCTCCTCTCCATTAAGTATCCTTTGAACACAGCCATCCCGGACCCCGGAATACTCGAGTTTGAGGACCAATACAACGTCATGCAGTACACGATATACATCGAGGCAGCCCACAAGATAACCCCTAATTCTGCTATTGGGGCCTGGGAAGTTAGGGAGAACTTTTTCGGTGAGTGCCGGGTGTTTATTCTAAGGCACATTTTCTTCAATTGGAGTTGGACGCTTAGGTAAGAGCTGAATTTCATATCAGTTCCTCAAGATTGGATCGCCTGACTTTGTTCAATGATGATTTATTTTAATCCCGAATTAACAGAAACTCGTTCTAATGTCGATGGGGAATATTATTATGCCTCATGGGCTGTCCTGGTTATTTCCTCAATCAAGGTTTTAAACTTCAAACTTGAAAGATACTTAGCCTTCATCTCCTTTCAGTTCCGTTCCGCACATCAGTAAGAGTGATGTTACAAGGGCTAGTTCAAATAGAGAAGTTGGTGATGACCTATAACTACGTCATCAAGGCCTCAGGACGCGAGGATTTCTTTTTCGATGACTCGGAAATCTTACCCCACTACAAGGTAGATGCGTTGATAGAAGTAACTATGATATCATAGTAGAAGAACAGAAGAATTGAAATGGGTTGTCATTTGGTATCGACTATCAGGTGACCGCTATTATCATGAAGATAAGGAGAGGCCAGGCCTCTCTTTATATAATTTCTTAAATAGCGTTCCAGGCATTATTTTCTATTTGTAGAGAATATTTTTGGTTATTATGTATTTGAATATCAACTTTCAGTACGTACAATCGTGTATAAGGAACAACTCAATTCCCGTTTTGGTTCTGACTACGTACGAAGATTTGTGTCGGATTAACAATATCCCTGATCGACCGGAATCCACTGCTCCAATTACTGAAGAAGATGTCTTCCCTGGATCTCCTCTTCATTACGGTACGTTCACCTTTTCATAAAATTATGTTTTATATTGTGTCAATTTTATATGTGCCACTATTCGATGTTTTTCTCCATGGAATTTCTGGAAGGCGCGACGATAAAATTTTGACCACCTTGGCGAAATTTTGTTCGATCGCGCGCGCGCCTTTCAATTCATTTAATTTTCGCGAGCTTCGGATCGCGCGATCAATTCCACACTTCAAAACCGCGAATCTGATCAGTTCACCAATTTGATCAATCACCTGATAGAAACCATGTTGTAAATGATAGAGTCCATCTTTTATCACACACCACTTAGTCACACCGCCCGTGCTTTCAAAAATTCAAACAGATTGAGGGTATACGGTCTGGCTGCATGAAATATAAATGTGTTCCATTGAGCATTTCAGAACCGGTTGGTTGCAGATGTGTTTCTCAAATCACGGAAAGGTTTTGTATTAAGATCAAGTCATTGTCAGATCTGGATCTTGATAGAAGTAACTTGGTGAGTAGAACGATGAAAGAACGTTTAATCAATTGTCGAAAAAGGGGTTACTCTCATGACCAACTGCGAAGAAATCTTTCTTCCAAAATATCCCTTCATTTTCCGGCGGACATACCCATTCTTCGTCCATTCGGCATTTGACCGCCCTATAATCTCTCACCCGTCACCACAATCTTCGCAGATTCGTGTGTATGTCGCACTTTATAGCGGGCACAAACGATTGGAGCAACTTGAGACAACTGAAAGACCCATGACTTCTGTGATAGAGTGGAATGAAACGTTAACCTTCGATATAAATGTCTCAGACTTACCTAGGTTTGTTCTTGTTAGAAAATTTCATTCAAAGGTAAAGCCAGGATGGAAAATATTTCAGTTTATTCTCCTGACAAAAGGCAACGCATCCAATCATGTCGTTCCAAACATGATTTAATTAAACTGCCTTTCCAATCATTTGAACCTTTTCCTAATCTGTTGTACACCTCTTCAGTACATTTCAGCTCGAATTTGACGGGGTGACGCTTATCAGGATGTTTTGGTATCGCGATATTTATCTCGTTTTGTGCCGGCAGGTGCAATTCTTGTTTTTCCGCCCAATATACTAAAATTGTGGAAAATTTGTTTTTTCGCAGGGACGCTAAGCTGTGTTTTTCGATAAAGCGGCGTCTCAAGAAATCTAAAGACAGTAAAGACTCCAACTCAAGTAACGTGTCCCGAGCTAAAGCACTCGTCAGTATCTACTGGCTGAACATGACGGTGTTTGACTTCCAGGGTACCATCCGAAGTGGTGAGAACTGTAATCACTTTCCTGACTTAGGGAGCAAGTTTAAAAGATACGATAAAGTTTAAAATCCGCAAAATCATGTGATTATCGTCATCAGCTGAGTCGATTATAGATCGATTGCAATTAGATAGCCATGAATTAAGCAGCGTTAAATAAGATAGTTACAAAGACACGCACCTATCGGCAGGTACCGAAGTGTAGCATGTATGAAAGGTGAAAAAACTAGTCGATTAAACGTCATCAACTTACTACATTGCGCTATGATAATGACGTCATCTTAACTGCCTTATTCTGGTGTGCGCTTATCAACAAACTGTCAGGTCCCCAAGTGCAGCATGTATGGAAGGAGGGACGCGCTGGAGCTGGGTTTTACGAGAACGGAACGTGTTTCCCGTACACCCTCGCAGATACGCCTGTATTCTCGGTAAATTGTTTTACGGTAAATTGTTTAGCGGTAAATTGTTTAACGGTAAATTGTTTAACGGTAAATTGTTTTACGGTAAATTGTTTAGCGGTAAATTGTTTAACGGTAAATTGTTTAACGGTAAATTGTTTAACGGTAAATTGTTTTACGGTAAATTGGTTAACGGTAAATTGTCTAACGGTAAATTGTCTAATAGTAAATTGTTTTACGGTAAATTGGTTAACGGTAAATTATCTTGGATTTGAGTTAAATTATCCCGTTCTTAGGTAGGTAAATGGTATATTTAGGTTAACTTTTCTAATGATATGTCCTTTGAACTACATGATTTCGTTTGTTCAGGTATCGCTCCTGAGTCCGCTCTGCTCGTACTACACGCAAGGAGCAGCTCGACAGATCGTGATTAACGAAGTGGGTCCGACCTCCCTCAACGCGGCCGAGGAACTCACACTTACGGACGCTGACAGGCTGAAGCTGGAGAAACTCCTCGGACACCCCTACGGCTCATATCAGGTGGGAAATATTGGTAAACATGAATATTTAAACCATACTGACGAACCCCCCTGTGATTGGTTCACAAGTCTCGTCACCCAGCCAATCACACACCCTATCTCCGCAGTTAACGGATGAGGATAGCACCTTCCTATGGAAGCACCGGGTGCACTGCCTGCAGTACCCCCACCCCCTTCCCCGTCTTATCTCCATTAACCAATCAGCGCGCGAGCTGACTGTCAGATGACGCGCTGATTGGGCAAAGTTTCTCTTAACCCCGCCAATAAGATCCTAGGATTGGTTAATGTCATGTCTTATCTCCGCAGTTGACGGATGAAGACAGCACCTTCTTGTGGAAGCACCGGGTTCACTGCTTGCAGTACCCCCACTCCCTCCCTCGTCTCATATCCTCGCAGAGCTTCAACACTCTCCAGAAAACAACGCAGGTTTTTGGACAGATTGATAGATAAATAAAGTCGGAAACTAAATATGAAATGAATTTCCGTACGGTCCGTTGCTTTCAATGCGATGTTTCAAGGTGAAAACGTTGTGCGAAAACTGGTATCATGGCAGGATGTTTGATGATTAATTCGACCCCTAGCTCTACACCCTGCTATTGGATTGGCCTGAAATCAGCGTGACAACAGAATGTCCCCAGACTTACCTAGGTTTGTTCTTGTGAGAAAATATCCTTCATAAGTGAAGCCAGGATGGAAAATATTTCAATTTGGTCTCCTGACAAGTGGCAACCTGTCCAATCATGTCGTTCCAAACATGATTTTATCAAACTGCCTTCTCAATCAATTCCTTAATTAATCTGTCGTACACCTCTTTAGTACACTTCAGCTAAAATACGATTGGGTAACGCTTATCAGGATGCTTTGGTATCGCGATATTTATCCTGTGTTGTGCCGGCAGGCGCAATTCTTGTTTTTTCATCCGGTATATACTAAAATTTTGAGAAAAGTTGCTTTTATCGCAGGGACGCTAAGCTGTGTTTCTCGATAAAGCGGCGCCTCAAGAAATCCAAAGACAGTAAAGACTCCAACTCAAGTAACGTGTCCCGAGCTAAAGCACTCGTCAGTATCTACTGGCTGAACATGACTGTGTTTGACTTCCAGGGTACCATCCGAAGTGGTGAGAACCGCTATCACTTTCCTGACTTTCCGGAGCAAGTTTAAAATCAGAAGCTTTTGAAAATCATGTGATTGTCGTCGTCAGCTGAGTCAATTATAGATCGATTGCAATGAGATGGCCATGAACTTAGTAACGATAAATAAGACCCGACATAGATAAGACCCGCACCTATCGGCAGGTCCCCAAGTGCAGCATGTATGGAAGGGGGAAACTATTCGATTGAGCGTCATCAACTTACTACATTGCGCTTTGATAATGACGTCATATTAACTGCCTAATTCTGGTGTGCGCTTATTAACAAACTGTCAGGTCCCCAAGTGCAGCACGTGTGGAAGGAGGGACGCGCTGGAGCTGGGTTTTACGAGAACGGAACGTGTTTCCCGTACACCCTCGCTGATACCCCCGTATTCTCGGTAAATTGTCTTACAGTAAATTGTTTTACGGTAAATTGTTTAACGGTAAATTGTCTAACGGTAAATTAACTTGTTTTTGCGTTAAATAATCCCGTTTTTGGTAGGTAAATGGTATATTTCAGGTTAACTTTTCTAATTATTTGTCCTATGGTTACATGATTTCCTTTGTGCAGGTATCGCTGCTGAGTCCGCTCTGTTCGTACTACACGCAAGGAGCAGCACGACAGATTGTGATTAACGAGGTTGGTCCGACCTCCCTCAACGCGGCCGAGGAACTCACACTTACGGATGCTGACCGGCTGAAGCTGGAGAAACTCCTCGGACACCCCTACGGCTCATATCAGGTGGGAAAATATATTGGTAGTCATGAATTTAATGGTTAGTTTGTCTCAACCAATCTACCCTCTTATGATTGGTTGATTTGTCTCGTCACCCTGCCAACCCCCTATGATTGGTTAATGTATCTCTTTACCCCGCCAATAAGATCCTAGGATTCCTAGGATTGGTTAATGTTATGTCTTTTCTCCGCAGTTGACAGATGAGGACAGCACCTTCCTGTGGAAGCACCGGGTGCACTGTCTCCAGTACCCCCACTCCCTTCCTCGTCTTATCTCCTCCCAGAGCTTCAACACACTACAGAAAACAACGCAGGTTTTTGGACAGATTGTTATATGAATAAAATTCGAATCTAAATTTTGATTTTATAACTTGTCCAATTGGAATGCTTCCAATTGACGGGTATTTGTCGATATTTCATAATCTATACTGAACTTTCCGACCGGTTCGTTGCTTTCAACTCAAACCCCTAGCTTTACACTCTGCTATTGGATTGGCCTGAAATCAGCGTGACAACAGCCCTTCAGTTACTTCACCTCCACATCAGCGATCCGCACATACGAGAGGTAAACCGTGGTCTAAATTACTGAATTAAATTTGGATCCTTGGCGGTCTTAAATGCGAAAGCGGCATATGTAATTGCTGTGGTTTTTGTACGATAAATTTGAATAAAGAATATTTTAAAAAGTTAAAAAAGAGTTAACTTTGTGCTTTCGATAACTTGAAGACCTTATCCATGTTTTATGTTCAGTTCGCAGTTTACTCGCTCGACAAGCTGCTCTCTGATAACATGGTGAGCATCTTCTGCTTGCAGCTGGTGGAGAGTTTGAAGTACGAGTTGTATGTGGACAGTGCCCTCCTTAGGTGGGTGGGGGAGGGAGTAGGCAGAGAGTGGGAATATGGACTAGGGAGGGAGTTGGAGTGGGAATAGGAAGGGAGTGGAGGAGTGCTGAATTGGGAGTGGGTGGTTATGTGATAGGAGTGGGAACGTGGGAGTCGATGGAAATGGTATTTAGTTTGAAGCTTTAGAGAAACAAGATTGGGTGAACCGGGGAAGAGGAACCATAAATTCCTTTGGAACTTGGTATAAGAGGAACTTGTATTGAAATTTTGCTGAAAAATTTGAATTCTGAATGGAAAAGTTCACTTTACAGATTAGAAAGCATGAGCTAGATGTATTTCTAGGAATCTTCCAAGTGTGTAGTGTGAAATGTGCTCGTGAGTAGGTCTCGAGTGTCACTCGAAATTCCATCCTATCCGCTTTATCTTCTCTGGAAAATCAAATATTATCTTTTGATCATATTTTTCGAGGAAATGAATACATAATTTTTCATATTTCATCCATGGATAGTCAATAAATACGGCTAACGGCTTTACAGTAGATAATTTCTGGTACTTCAAAGATCTTAGGAACTTTTTTACGGTTCGATGTTCAACATCATAATATTCATAATTTAACTGCAAAGTCTAAACTGTTTTATGGAACCAAAACCAAAAACGGTTACTGTGTCCTATCGTTTATCTAAATTCCTCTATCGCCAGATTTCTATTGAAAAGAGCTCTTGGGAACAGCATCACGGGGCACGAGCTTTACTGGCATCTAAAATCTGAGGTTTGTCTTCAACTTCCACCATGGAATTCCACCTTAGCTGTTTGGAATTAGCTCCATGCAATTCCACCGTAGCTGCTTGAAATTCCAGCGTTGCATTTTGGGTCTGTGAATCCCCACCTTAGATTTGCCTGGACTATGACAGTTTGAAAACTTGTCAGCTGTCACGTGACATAATCTATCCAATCACATTGCTCCATTTCTGTAGAAATGGGACAAAGTGCGTAGACAGTAGACACAGCTGTCCAATCACACGGCTCTATCTTCAGGTGGAGTCCCCCGAGTTCGGTGTCCAGTTTGCCATGTACATCGAGTTCTATCTAAGGTGTTGTGGCGATCACATGAAGGAACTCAACAAGATATCAGAGTCCGTGTCGAAGATCAGGAAACAGTATGAGAAGATCAAGAAAATGTCCAAGGATGAGGTGGGATTCGTTAGAATTGTCATCAGACGTTGGCTGACCCGCTAACGTAAGAATTCACGCGCGGTGCGTAAATTCTCACGAGGGTCTGTCAACGACAGACGATGTAATTGCTTTTCTCTAGAAGTTGAACACGAAATCAATCGACTATATAATCGAGTATTTATTTGTTCTATATAAAGCAAAATCCTGAACTTAGACCTGTTTCGTTTTGTACTACAATAAACCTGACGGTCAAAAACAATTCCTTGTGTTTTTTAATGTTTCATTTTCAGCTGAAAAATGCTTTTAACTCGCGAACGGACGTATTCAATGGCGTGACTTGCATAACGAGACAGAGGTTTAGGTGCAAGGAGATGATCCACGAGAAAACCAAGGTGTTCGATAGCGCTATGCGGCCCATGCTTCTCTCCTTTGCTAACCAGGTTACTTAACTGAATGAACGGATCACTGTTTATTAGTCGCATACTGATACTGATTATAATGATGATTATAGTCTCTGCGACAAAATGAAAGGAGCTGATTTTTAATAATAATAATACTTTTTACTAACCAGGTTACTGCTCCAAACATCTTGATTAATCCATAGTATTCAATATTTTGAAGAAATAGAAAGTAAGTTTAATTAAATCGTGTTATGTCAGATTCTCTGAAAAAATTATAAATCGTGATTTATTTAATGCGATTGAATCGAATTCTGTTCCAAAAAGCGCCATAGAAAGTAATGAGTTTCAACTCGTCACAGGACCCCACGGCCAAGGACAGCACATTCGGGATGCTTTACAAGGAAGGGGACGACCTCAGGCAAGGTATGGAGAAAAATGGCAAAAGGGGGTTTAATTTTTGGACGTTTATCAGTGGCTTAACTTAGTTAAATTTCGCTGTTTCATCACGTTTTTGACGACATGATCACACAAAGTATCTGGTATACTGGCCCTTTTTTTCGATCTTCAGAAGAACAACATTCTTTGTTAAGGCTTGTATAAATGGAGCGTGAAGAGCAGAATCGAAGTCAATCTATGACCTTAAAATCAAAAGTCTCACTGATCGTTTAGGAAATAATCGAGATCTGGTTTTCAGTTCTGCGTTTTTACAGATATTCAAACTAATTAACCTGATCTTGCTTTCAGATCAGCTAGTCCTGCAGATTATAAAACTAATTAACCTGATCTGGCTGGACGAGAACCTTGACATGCGACTTATCGTGTACTCGGCCAAGTGTATACGCAGGAAGACAGGAGTTATTGAAGAGATAAAGAACTCGGAAACTCTCCTGAATATCATCAGGATCTTTCATTTTAGGAAATTCTCGTGAGTTTGGAATTCAAAGTTACTTTGTTTTGAAGTCTTTTATGTTAACTTTCAATATTGAAACAAGGGCTATCTTCCTAAATTTATGTGGCAGGAATTTAAAATTTTAGCTGATACGTGAAAGTTCCTCATCACTTCAACAGGAGGCTGAAGCTTTCGATCGATCCCTCCTTCTGACACTTTTGATTTTCCTTCTTCAGTGCTATAAAACCGTGGCTACAAGAAAAGAACCCGAATCCGGTTGATTTCGAGGAATGCAGACAGAATTTCATCAAATCATGCTGCGGGTAAAGACATTTTTGCTTTTAGTGTGTGAAGAGATTCGTGTTCCATGCAAAATTACAATGTACTGAACAATTATCTTTATTTTACTCCGACCTAGCATTTGCCCAGATGAAACATTGACTGAATAATCTGACATTTAATACCCCTAACGGTGACAGTTCGAACTTCAGTTTCGTGTGCGTAAAGAAATATAAATAACATGTCTTTTCGCCGCGCCGACTTGCGCCGCGCACTCAAAACTGCAGTTCGAACTGCCACTGTGAAAAGTCCTACCACCGCAGGTATACTCTGATACAGTATGTGCTGGGTATTTCGGACAGACATCCCAGCAACATCATGCTGACTGAAGACGGCAGACTCGTTCATATTGACTTCGGGCACATTCTTGGTAAATTGTTAAACACAAGGAAATGTTTTGTGGATTGGTGATTCCGTCAAAATTTTCACTGCGTGAATTTTATGAGTGTAATGCTATTATTATTTGCTCACTACTCAAAATCGCTTATTTCAGGCAACACAAAAAGAAAATACGGCGTGAGCCGGGAGCCGAGTCCGTTTATCTTCCTCTTTCATCTTCCATTTGATATCACCTAATGGACTTATTGAATTCAAAAAGTTAGTTCCTTAATTATACTCATTTCGATTAATAGAATTGAAAAATTCAACAATAAACGATGAATTCAAGTATCTATCTTAACTTATTGAAGTAATCGTTGTATAAAACTTCAACATTCTCTGGTCCCCAGTACTTCTAACCTCTATCCGTCCAGATTCGGGAGCCTTTTTTCAGGCATACCCCACTCCGCAAACATTTCCCAGGGGGTTTTTCCCATCTTCCCATCTATGTATCTGCTGGACTTATTTAACTCAACGCCAAACCAACCAGTATTTCAGGGTGTAAGTATTCAAAAAATTTTTCCAAGGCCCGGGGTGTAAAATTTTTCAGGATGTTTAAAGGGTTTTTTCCCGCGATGTAAAAGGGGTATGAAAGTATTTAAATTAATTCAAAGCCCAAAAAAAAAGAATTTTTTCCCCAAAAACGAAATTTTTTTAAGGTTTTCCCCTTAAGGGTTTTTATTAAAAGGGGTTTTTATTTAATGCGTTTTTTAAAAAAAGAAAAACCCCTTTTCGGCCCGGGGATGGTAATGTGACGAAACCCCCCCCCTTTCCCTTTTTTTACACCCCGCAGGGGATGTTCGGCTAAATGAGAAACCCCCACCCTTTTACCCCCCACCCCTTTCCCCCCCCCCATGTATGGCGAATGAAGACGAAACCCCCCCCCCTTTTCCCCCCCACCCTTTATCCCCCGCGCGTGGTATGGCCTTTTAACGAAACGGGTCCTGAAGCTGTTTCACGAAAAGAAAGGGCCCTGACAAGGAAGGCAGATTCAGGGGTTTTCAAAAATCATGTTTAAAGACCCCCCTTCGACGTTTTATGGTTTGGTGGATCCAAAAAAAATTGATATTTTTTGGGGGAAAAAATTTTTTAAAACATTCTAATTTTTTAAAGTTTTTCCCTTACTTCCCCAAAAAATTTTAGGGTTTTTGGGGGTTTAGAAAAATTTTTTTTTCAAAACAAAGGGTTTTCCTTTTTTGGGGGTTATTAAATTTACTTTTAAATTTTGGTTCTTATAAACCCCTTGAATTTTTTAAAAAAAAATTTTTGGGGGCCAAAAGGTTTAAAAAAAATTTAAAATTTAAAAATTTAAAAAAAATTTTGTAAATTTTTTTTAAATTTAAAAAATTTTCTATTAAAAAAAATAATCTTAAATTATTTTTTAAAAATTTTTTGCTTTTTTTTATAATTTTTTTTAAATTTTTTTATCCCGGTTTTGGGAAAAGGGTTGTTACTTTTAGTTTTTTTTTTTTTTTGTCAAATTTTGGCCAGTGTTTTTAATCATGGGGGTTTTAAGGTTTTTAATACCCAAAATAATCGAATAAAAATTTTTTTAAGGGTTTTATCATGTTTTTTAAAATTTAAATTTTTCCTTTTTTTATTTTAAAGAAGTTTTTTCCAAGTTTTTTAATTTTTTTAGCTTTGATTAAATTTTTTAATTTTTAATTTTTTTAATTTTTTTGGGGTTTTAAAAATTTTTCCCGTTTTGGGTTATTTTTTTTATTTTACTTCCAGTTTCTGAAATCATGGTTGAATCTTTGATTTTGATTTTGAAATTTTGAAGGTTTGACATGGTGTGTTTGTGTAGATTTTGAGTAATTTTGTACTGTTTCACTTTAGCATAACGTACTGTTTATCATTTTATTTCTAATATCACGATTCTTCTTCATTGAACTTTGAAAACAAAAATGGGCAAACAATAAAGCGCTGCAATTATCTTCTTGACAAAGAAAATATGACGCCCTTTTTTATGCCCATTGCTTAATACCCTACAGCAGGGATTGTGAAACTTTTGAATCAAATACAATATTTGAATACCAAATAGAACGTTTATTTATTTATAACCTGGCGTAATTTGATTTTGACAATTTCAACATAAAATTCGTTCTATAATTACCTTATTCTCTTTTAGCATGTTCACTACCTTTTCAAGTTGGGAAACGCCAGTGAGTAGGTGGTACAGATGACAGTGCAGTGAGGCAGTGCGCACATCGCAAGATGATAGTCAGATGCGTACATCGCAGGATGCTAGCCTGAGCCCAGATGCACCCATTGCGCACAACTCAGCGTGCACAACGCCATATGCTAGCCAGATGCGCACAACTCAGTACGCACATTTATTTCATCGTATGTTTCAGCTTCCATGGCCGAGTGGTCACCTGTGTCGCGTAAGCGGATTGAAACTCTCACTGGATTGCTTCCTTGCAGATATTCTCAAACTTTCCAAAAAGTAAGTTTTACTTTTACGACGTATTTGCGACTACCCAAGATACAATTGTACTGCTACAACTTAAGTCCTGTCAACTGGCTCAGGAATACACCCCCTCCAAGGATGTGAACCCCCCACCCGTTGAGTGGATAGCTGTGGGAACACCCCCTGTCTCCCCCCCCCGTTTAGTGGATAGCTGTGGGAACACCCCCTGTCTCTCCCCCCAGTTTAGTGGATAGCTGTGGGAACACCCCCTGTGCCCCCCAGTTTAATGGATAGCTGTGGGAACACCCCCTGTCCCTCCCCAGTTTAGTGGATATTTGTGGGAACACCCCCTGTGCCCCCCAGTTTAATGGATAGCTGTGGGAACGCCCCCTGATTGATAGTGGTATATATCACT
Source organism: Beroe forskalii (assembly GCA_011033025.1). NCBI lineage: Eukaryota > Metazoa > Ctenophora > Nuda > Beroida > Beroidae > Beroe > Beroe forskalii. The sequence continues at coordinate 8,575 of WFMF01000589.1, read as the reverse complement.
TAAAATTTTTTATATTCATTGTAAAAGCGAAATATATGTTCTAATAAATAAAATATGAGCGTTTGGGAGTGTCCTTACCCTGTTGTTATTGATTTCTTTGAATATATGTAACTTTTATAATTCAATAAGTTACAAATAAAGATGCCTTGCCGGGGTATGTGACGAATAGCATAATACCATAAATATATTTTATGATATTTTGTTAAATGTTTTGTTCGCCACATGCCCAAAGGTACAACAGAGAAAACTTAAGATTCTCCTCTGTTATTTCTATTAGCTCGCGCCTAATTACTGAACACAATGAAAGAGAAATGTATTAAAAATAAATAGTGCGGTTACCCCAAAAACTCTATAACTTATGCGTTTGGAGCAAATACTAAATATACTCAGCAAATCAAAGAATAATCTGTAAAGCAAAAATTGTTTTTTAATTGTTTTTATCTGTGTAAACTAAATTTGAAACAGCCGTGATATCTGTCACCCAATCAGCAGATTTAGCACCGAAATTGTGCATGTTAGTCGAAAAATGTTGTCAGGCGTTGCCTGACCCCCTCGCGCGCGCGAAGCGCGCGCGCCACGACTCGCAAATTTAGAATTTGAAATAATGGGTCCGACGACGTCAGACAAGAAAAATGTTCGAATCTGACACTTCAACTCGTCCAAAAAAGTTCAGAAAAATCGCCCACGTTCTCACTGGTACCGTGTGTTTCGAAATGTCCAAATGGCACTTTGACAAATCTTTGTCTTCTATCATTCGAGAGAGTTAACCTGATCAGCGTGATAGGTGTCCGGCTCAGGAACATTGTGATCATTGTCCTCTAGGTTCGCTTCTACTGCCATTTCTACTTCTATTGGTTCACCGGGGAATTCAAGGTCTTCAAACCACGCTTTTATTTTCCGTATCATCAGCTCCAGCTTCTTGAAATCATCGCTGTAAAATATCGGGTTAAGGACACTGTTGGCAGGCAGAATGAACGTTGCAAACACCTCGTTGACAGCATCTGGAACCCCAGAATCAGCCATCCACGATATGTAGATCGCAGCACTGATGTAGGATACCCAAGTTAGGAGCTGAGATCCTATGATGAGCGCTACCTTGATGTCCATGGTACTCTGTGGGGGCCTGTTTTCAGGAACATTGATAGCTCTTATATTCCGATTCTTCCTTTCTTGTCTCAGGATCAGGATATAGGAAACCAGAATCAGAGTGAGGAATGTCACCAGAATCAGGATGTAGCTAATCTTGTATACTTTGTAAGAATCCTACAGGGATGTACTATTTAGTATTTGCACCTTTCTATAGGTGAGTTGCAAGTACTTCTACCAACCTTGGATTGTGATGTACTTGAATTTAACTTCAATTTAATAACTATAAATTGATTTGTTATCTGGCAGCTAGTATAAGTAGATCAGATTCAGCCATAAATAGTAATATGACTTATTATACTAGAAAAATCAAAAAAAAATCAACATTATATTGGGCTTATTTGTTCCCATCATGGTCATACCTGATTTTTGAAGATGTTCTGCACACAAAGAGGAGTGTTTCCATAGTAGCTTATTTCCGTGTAATCGTATATCTCAGGTTTCGATGTTGTATTTCGAATTCGTTCCAGCTTCATGTACATATCATTGGTTGGGTTTTCAGGATAAAAGGTGTCATAAACCGCATCAATGTAATCTGGGGTCAAACTAAGGGTTTTTCTGAATGGATCTGCCCTAGAATTATCTAAGTAAATGTTAGATCTGAAAATGGACTGGATTGCAGATATCCGTATGATGGGAACCACCGCAATGTTGACAATAACAACTGCTGCAGCTGCAGTAGAAATGATTATTAGCTTGACTGGAATGTGTATGAGTAGTATTTTGCACTGCACACACCTAACTAAGCTCATCAATGAAACAACCAGCAAAGACCCATGGCTTGAAACTGAAAAGACTGTGCCAATGGCGTCGCAGTGAAAGCTGGAACGCCATATTTTATCAAATGTGCAGTAAGAGCCGTGTTTCAGCTTTATGAAAATAGTTGCTACAATGATGGATCCAAGGTAAATGCCCATTAGAAAGTCATAGAAACTGATTTGCATTCTCAGAATGCTATCAATTCTGGCTGCTCTTGTTTCCGATATTTTGTACCATGTGCTGTAGAATTTGTACCATGTGCTGAGCCCAGATGCACCCATTGCGCACAACTCAGCGTGCACAACGCCATATGCTAGCCAGATGCGTACAACTCAGTGCGCACATCGCAGGATGCTAGCCAGATGCGCACTTTTTATAGACTGCTGATCAAGTTGCTGCTTATAATATAGGTGAATCTAATGTTACTGTATTGAATGATAGGTAAATATAGGAAATATCGTGTAAGTGAATTCTCTGATACACCCCATAAACATTGCTTGAGTTGGCTCCACAATTATTATTATTCAAGGTTAATTAAGTATATTTATTTCATCGTATGTTTCAGCTTCCATGGCCGAGTGGTCACCTGTGTCGCGTAAGCGGATTGAAACTCTCACTGGATTGCTTCCTTGCTCGCAGATATTCTGGAACTTTCCAAAAAGTAAGTTTTACTTTTACGACGTATTTGCGACTACCCAAGATACAATTGTACTGCTACAACTTAAGTCCTGTCAACTGGCTCAGGAATACACCTCCAAGGATGTGAACCCCCACCCGTTGAGTGGATAAGCTGTGGGAACCCCTGTCTCCCCCCCCCCCGTTTAGTGGATAGCTGTGGGAACACCCCCTGTCTCTCCCCCCCCCCCAGTTTAGTGGATAGCTGTGGGAACACCCCCTGTGCCCCCCAGTTTAATGGATAGCTGTGGGAACACCCCTGTCCCTCCCCAGTTTAGTGGATATTTGTGGGAACACCCCCCAGTTTAATGGATAGCTGTGGGAACGCCCTGATTGATAGTGGTATATATCACTTAAAATTTTTTATATTCATTGTAAGCGAAACCATATGTTCTAATAAATAAAAAATTTGGGGCCTTAGTTTTTTTACTTTAAAATTTTTATTTTTTTTCCTTTGAAATTTTATGTGGGTACTTTTATAATTTTTTTAATTTTTAAATTTTTTTTCCCAAAAATTAAAAGTCCATGGTACTCTGTGGGGCCTGTTTTCAGGAACATTAATAGCTCTTATATTCCGATTCTTCCTTTCTTGTTTCAGGATCAAGATATAGGAAACCAGAACCAGAGTGAGGAATGTCACCAGAATCAGGATGTAGCTTATCTTGTATACTTTGTAGGAATCCTGGATTTAGTATTTGCACCTTTCTATAGGTGAGTTATAAAACCAACATTTGTCCCTATGGTTGTATATGGCCTAGCCTGGCGAGCTCAGTGGATGTCCTTGCTGAACGGCATGTTAAACAAGGAACTGAAGCTGAGAGATTCCGTTCAGTCCGAGCAGCTATTAGGATCCAAAGTGTTTCAACACAACCCCAGATTGCAAGTACTTCTACCAACCTTGGATTGTAATGTACTTGAATTTTACTTCAATTTAATAACTATAAATTGATTTGTTATCTGGCAGCTAGGATAAATAGATCAGATTCAGCCATAAAGAGTAATATGACTCATTATACTAGAAAAATCAATGAACATTATTGGGCTTATTTGTTCCCATCATGGTCATACCTGATTTTTGAAGATGTTCTGCACACAGAGAGGCGTGTTTCCATAGTAGCTTATTTCCGTGTAATCGTATATCTCAGGTTTCGATGTTGTATTTCGAATTCGTTCCAGCTTCAAGTACAAATCCTTGGTTGGGTTTTCAGGATAAAAGGTGTCATAAACCGCATCAATGTAATCTGGGGTCAAACTAAGGGTTTTTCTGAATGGATCTGCCCTAGAATTATCTAAGTAAATGTTAGATCTGAAAATGGACTGGATTGCAGATATTCGTATGATCGGAACCACCGCAATGTTGACAATAACAACTGCTGCAGCTGCAGTAGAAATGATTATTAGCTTGACTGGAATGTGTATGAGTAGTATTTTGCACTGCACACACCTAACCAAGCTCATTAATGAAACCACCAGCAAAGACCCATGGCTTGAAACTGAAAAGACTGTGCCAATGGCGTCGCAGTGAAAGCTGGAGCGCCATATTTTATCAAATGTGCAGTAAGAGCCGTGTTTCAGCTTTATGAAAATTGTTGCTACAATGATGGATCCAAGGTAAATGCCCATAAGAAAGTCATAGAAACTGATTTGCATTCTCAGAATGCTATCAATTCTGGCTGCTCTTGTTTCCGATATTTTGTGCCATGTGCTGTAGAATTGTCGTGCATTAAGTCCGATTACAGCCAAAGCCAAGGCACTACATGTCAATAGAATGGGCTGAGATTTAAGTAGTAGTTCCTCTGAACTTAAAGATCCAAAATGGCACCCACTACATTCATCCCTGCCATTACTGCAATCCTTGATGTTGTCACAAAGTTTGGAAGAACTGATCCACTCAACCGATACATTGGAGGGATCACAGAAAAACCTATCAGGACAGAACCGTTCATCTGCTTCATTGTCACATTCTATTGTCTCATCACAGATATTCTCTATAGCGATGGTCTGACTGGTTTCATGGGCTTTAGGGTTATTAAAAGCACTGCATTCTAGCCTTGGGGATGCGAAGTGAGCGCCATTCTGGAAAATTATTGCTTCAATGAATTTCTGCCAATCTTTCTCAAGGTATCCTTCAATAGTTGCTTCGCATCTTTCACCTGAATTTTTTAAAAGGAAGTTCCGCTGCGTCAAGTTATAGGTCCAGTCGTTTTCATAGGTGACATCGTCTAACAATTCAATGCACTTGAACAGAGGCGTATGTTCGTAAGCGTCAACTAAACCAGAGCAATGGACAGGCTCTTCTAAGTCACATTTTTCATAGCTGGTATGCCTTCTTGCAATTGCAGTACAGTAAGAAAATTCGCTCTTACAGATAGTAATTTTCAGAGAAAGGGCAATTAATGCGGATCGCTCCCTCACACAGACACTCATCACTTCCATCCAAACAGTCCGGCACCCCGTCACACAGCTGGGAGAAGGGGATGCAGCCCCGGTGGGTGGGGCAGTAGAACACAGGCTCCGTCCTGTTGCCACACCCACATTCATCTGTGAAGCATTGAGCACTGGAGTCACAGACATGCGACTCCAAAACCAGGCAATCCCAAGGCCAGTCTTCAAATCGTACTCCAGAAACCTCAAACAAGTCGAGGTACTCTCCTGTGTTAAATTCATGAAATTGGAGTGCATTGTGGAGATCTGATAGCGCGTACCGATAAAATTGGCATGTTATGTTAGCTGGACGTGGGGCTGGTAAATCACTTTCTTTAAGCGCCATTCCATCGGAGGTGCTGTAAGTGAGAGTTATCGCATCACCGCTAACTGAGAGGTCTAGATAGTACAGCATGGATAAGGCACAGTTTGTTCTGCTCTCGGAGTTTTTATCCAACGCGTCTTGCCCAGGAAATATGTTCTCGTTGTAAATAACCAGGGGGTTCTCACAGAATACCATTTGTAATGCCATCCAGTGAAATAGTGCTGCATAAAGTTTCCTCATCCTATAATCCGGATTTAGAGGGGTGGTTAGGGTCATTGATATTTAAAAGTTTGCATGAAATTTTCCGAGCACCTTTCAGAAATTTCAGTTGTTTGAATGTAAACGTGGACCTGGTATACACATCCTATTTCTCGCCTTCTTAAACGAAGATCGCTGCTTATTTGTAAGACAGAAAGGCGTTTAGGAGGGAAAAATATTTGTACGATGCATCATCAGGAAATTAAGAAACCTCAATTATTGCTCACATTGTGACTGATCAGTTGCAACCTTGTAATTGTAGCCACCGAAACTCATGGGTGATGCGACATCGAATATTATTAAGGATCATATATCGTTACAAAAGACTTCTACCACTCGTGCCACATCGTGGCACTTTATTACACTCGGCTACCCCTCGTGTGATGAGGTCCGGAAACGTAATCAAAATTCGATAAAATTTTATTTTAATCGCAGAAAAATATCACTCTCCTACCAATAAAAAGTAAGATGCATCTGCACCTCTATCGATTGACGCACAATGAAATGATTGCTTTTTTTTATTTTGAGCGAGCGAAATCGTTGCTTTTCAAAGAATGATATCAATTTCGCAACCAAATAGCGATTTTAGTAAAAATGCTCTGTGATGCAATTTTTCGTACTCATGGAGATTCTGTTCTTATTTGAACTTATGGAGATTCTGTTCTTATTTGAACTTATGGATTCTATTCTTGTTTGAATGACGTGTGATATTTACCATTGAGGAAGTTTCGTCAATGGATTTCAATTAAGAAAAAATGCAAAAATGCTCGATATGCAGCAATTCGAAGTTGAGCGAATCATTCTGAAACCAGAACACATTGTAGTGAGAAATACTGGAAAGATTGGGCTTCTCATCAACTGAGGGGAGGGGTCTGGCATGATAGTTTGTAAAAACAATTTTTTTGGTCTCGATAGGCACTCAGAATCCTAAAATTCAAATTAAGAGTCGGCCCAGTAATTATTGGCCGAGGAAATTGGACATATCGCGCGTTTCATAATAGACTGTACTTCTGTATTGCGATGCAGATTCCAGCTACAAACTTAAAAAAGAGTTGAAGTATTATAGGAGAGTAGGTGAGGATGGTGAGAAGTGAAGATCTTGGTTTCCTATCCGAAGCGGCCCCAAGCTGTGGGGGGGGTTGGGACGCAATCCCAGCTGGGACAGGGGAAAGCCCCTGTCACACTAAACACGGATGTGTTCACTGTTCTTTCACCCCTATTCCTGATACTCGATGCTCATGATGGTTCACTTTCAGGTGCTGTCTCGTTGTAAGCTGGAATCAGTGGGATTTTAACGCCCCCTGGAAAACATAATCAAGTTATTTACTGAAAACCTTGTGACAGATCCTGCTATCCTGTGACCGGTGACAGAAACATGTGCCCCTCACCCTGTGACACAACCAGGTGATAAATAGATGCGTTTACTATTAGTATTATCGTGTTATTTCATATTTATTACCAATGTCATTAAGTTACTGTTAGTGTTTAACTTAGAATTAAAAACAGTTCCAGCTATGTTGTTTTAATTTTCAGCCCGCATCTCGAAATTTTATCCAGTTTTTAAATGATTTAATACCCCTTCCCCCCCCCCCGGATCAACTTAGAACTTGAGATCCGTTCATTTCAATTCACATACTGTTCAGCCCACGTTTTCAACGTTCATGACAGATTTTGGTAACTACCGACATAGGTTATTTATTTCATTCCAACTCAAACACTTTGTTTGGAACAAATACCAAATATAATCAGCGAATCAAAGAATAATCTGTAAATCCAAATTATTTTCCAGGAGATCCAACATAATATTATTCACTTTGGAGCACAAAATAATAATCAAAAAACATTTTTACATGTTTTTCTTTTTCATCTGTGCAGATGTAAAACACCGGTAATAGTTCTGTCATCCATTCAGTAAATTTTGCACCAAATTTGGTGCCTCGAAAAATGTTCGAATCTGACACTTCAACTCGTCCAAAAAAGTTCAGAAAAGTCACCCACGTTCTCAGTGGTACCGTGTGTTACGAAATGTCCCAATGGCACTTTGACAACTTCGTCTTCTATCATTCGAGAGAGTTAGCCTGATCAGCGTGACATATGTCCGTCTCAGTAATATTGGTATTATTGCCCTCTAGGTTCGCCATTTCTACTTCTATTGGTTCACCGGGGAATTCAGGGTCTTCAAGCCACGCCTTTATTTTCCGTAGCATCAGCTCCAGTTTCTTGAAATCATCGCTGTAAAATATCGGGTTAAGGACACTGTTAGCAGGCAGAATGAACGTTGCAAACACCTCGTTGACAGCATCTGGAACCCCAGAATCAGACACCCACGATATGTACATGGCTGCACTGATGTAGGATACCCAAGTTAGGAGCTGAGATCCTATGATGAGCGCTACCTTGATGTCCATGGTACTCTGTGGGGGCCTGTTTTCAGGAACATTAATAGCTCTTATATTCCGATTCTTCCTTTCTTGTTTCAGGATCAAGATATAGGAAACCAGAACCAGAGTGAGGAATGTCACCAGAATCAGGATGTAGCTTATCTTGTATACTTTGTAGGAATCCTGCTGGGATGTACTTTAAGTATTTGCACCTTTCTATAGGTGAGTTATAAAACCAACATTTGTCCCTATGGTTGTTCGTATATGGCCTAGCCTGGCGAGCTCAGTGGATGTCCTTGCTGAACGGCATGTTAAACAAGGAACTGAAGCTGAGAGATTCCGTTCAGTCCGAGCAGCTATTGTGTCAAATGTTGGTATATCCAAAGTGTGTTTCTCAACACAACCCCAGATTGCAAGTACTTCTACCAACCTTGGATTGTAATGTACTTGAATTTTACTTCAATTTAATAACTATAAATTGATTTGTTATCTGGCAGCTAGGATAAATAGATCAGATTCAGCCATAAAGAGTAATATGACTCATTATACTAGAAAAATCAATGAACATTATTGGGCTTATTTGTTCCCATCATGGTCATACCTGATT
>WFMF01000588.1:0-96656 GCA_011033025.1 Beroe forskalii | reverse complement strand
GCCGGAAATTTTTAAAAATAAAACGTCTAGCATAATAAAATACGATTCTAAAGAAAATAAACCCTTTTTAGAGAAAAAAGCAAAATTAATTGGGGCGCAAGGCTTTATTTTGTATCCTTGCGTCCATTACTAGTATAAATGGACGCCTCACTCACACAATAAACGCATTTGCTTGACTCTTTATTGAAATAAACGCACAGACACGAATTTGAACGCAGAAGGTATGAGGAATGGCTTTAAACAAAACAAACGCAACTTAACACTGTGTAAACGCATTGCGTGTGGCTCTTTATCGAAACAAACGCACAGGCACGAATTTGAACGCAGAAGGTAAGGAGGAAATGGCCTCAAACAAAACGCAAACGTACCAACACTGTGTAAACGCATTGGTGAGTGACTCTTATTGAAACAAACGCACAGACACGAATTTGAACGCAGTAGGAATGAGGCAGAGCTTTTACAGAAAACGAACGCGACTTAACACCAACGCATCTATGTGTAACACTTACAGAAATAAACGCACAGACAGGAATTTAAACGCAGTAGGTATGAGGAGAGGCTTCAACAAAACAAACGCAACTTAACACTTGCTAAACGTATTGGATTTGACTTTATTTAAATACAAAATGACAGGAATTTGAACGCAAATTTGAGGCGTGGCTCACAATAATAAACGCAACTTAACACTGAGTGAACGCATTTCTTTTTGTCTTTATTAAGATGTACTGACACAAATTTGGACGCAGTCATCATAAATACGATATACACAGTAAATGTAACTATATTACTTATTATGGAATAAATGAACTTGAGTGTAAGAGTTATTAAATTAATTTCACACTGTGTGCTATAGTAATGTTTACATGGACCTCGCATTAGCTGAAACTTTGAGTAAGACACATGCCTATATTTTGAATTTACTCAAAAACACAAATATAAGAAGATATAGTCGTATGGCCATTCCATGGGTGAGTATTCCGGTACTTACTTTTAGTTTGTTATGTGGACGCACACTTGTTCACTCAATATGTCGGACCAAAACACTGTTGGGTGGAGAGTGCAGGTTTGTCACGGTTAGTATTTTGGCGGGGATTCAGTTAGTTTTATGACCTAGGGTCTGAAGACCTACAGCAAACATTTTGTGAGGAAAAGAAAAGTTATGCGCTAATCTGCTTTGGCTTAGTCTACTGGTGCATTGTACAGCAGAGTAAAAATATTGCTTGTTATCTGCTTGGTGAAGTCTGCAGGACTCCATGGCGGTCTATTCTGCTGACTGATGAGATTTACAATGCGCTGCAAACAAGCCCACTCAAAGTGAACAGGCGAACTATGTAACTATAGTTCACAGCAAACGAGTCCCCGGAGTATACTGTAAACTAGTCCGCTAAAGTGCTCTGCAAACTACATTATCGACATTATCCCGGAGATTGTTGTCACGTGAAAATCATGTCCATGATATTTATGTCCGTGATTTTCAGGTCCGTGAAATTTAAGTCCAGTATTTCTCCTTAAATTTCAGGATATAGTCAAAAATTTTAACTTTATCCCTTCAAACGTTCGAATAATAAAACTTAACCGGAAATTATACTTATTTCTCATGTATAATGTATATATAATTATACTGCGAAACGAAAAATATTGAAATCTTAAATTCAGGTACCTATTCAAATCGTGAAAACTGAAAGTGTAGATGAGTCCACTTGGAGTACACTGGTGAGCAAGTCCAATCGGAGTACACTGGCGAAATAGTCCGCTTGGAGTCCACGGATTGCAATGTAAACAAGTTCGGTCAGAGTATACTGCAATCTAGTCCGCTCAGAGTGCACTGCAATCTAGTCCACTCAGAGTGCACTGCAATCTAGTCCGCTCAAGGTGTACTGCAATCTAGTCCGCTCAGAGTGCACTGCAATCTAGTCCACTCAGAGTGCACAGCAATCTAGTCCGCTCAGAGTGTACTGCAATCTAGTCCGCTCAGAGTGCACTGCAATCTAGTCCACTCAGAGTGCAGTGCAATCTAGTCCACTCAGAGTGCACAGCAATCTAGTCCGCTCAGAGTGTACTGCAATCTAGTCCGCTCAGAGTACACTGCAATCTAGTCCACTCAGAGTGCACTGCAATCTAGTCCCCTCAGAGTGCACTGCAATCTAGTCCGCTCAGAGTGTACTGCAATCTAGTCCGCTCAGAATGCACTGCAATCTAGTCCACTCAGAGTGCACTGCAATCTAGTCCACTCAGAGTGCACTGCAATCTAGTCCGCTCAGACTGGAACTTCAATCTAGTCCGCTCAGAGTGCACTGTAATCTAGTCCGCTCAGAGTGTACTGCAATGTAGTCCGATCAGAGTGCACTGCAATGTAGTCCGGTCAGAGTATACTGCAATCTAGTCCGCTCAGAGTGCACTGCAATCTAGTCCGCTCAGAGTGTACTGCAATCTAGTCCGCTCAGAGTGCAATGCAATCTAGTCCACTCAGAGTGCACTGCAATCTAGTCCGCTCAGACTGCACTTCAATCTAGTCCGCTCAGAGTGCACTGCAATGTAGTCCGGTCAGAGTATACTGCAAACTAGTCCGCTCAGAGTGCACTGCAATCTAGTCCGCTCAGAGTGCACTGCAATGTTGTCCCCTCAGAGTGCACTGCAGTCCGCTCAGGGCACCGCAATCTAGTAGCACTTGCCCATCTTCAGAACTGCAATCTAGTCTCCTCAGAGTGCACTGCAACCAGAGTGCAGTCCACCCAGAGGCTCAGACACAGTGCAATGAGAGTGCTGCATTGCAGTCAACTGAGCGCACTGCAATCTAGTTTGCTCAGAGTGCACTGCAATCTAGTCCCCCAGACTAGTGCACCGCAGAGTGCACTGCAGTCCGCTCAGAGTGCAGTGCACTCTGAGCGGACTAGATTGCAATGCACTCTGAGCGGACTTGATTGCAGTGCACTCTGAGCGGACTAGATTGCAGTGCACTCTGACCAGAATAGATTGCAGTACACTCTGAGCGGACTAGATTGCACTGCACTCTGAGTGGACTAGATTGCAGTGTACTCTGAGCGGACTCGATTGCACTGCACTCTGAGTGGACTAGATTGCAGTGCACTTTGAGCGGACTAGATTGCAGTGCACTCTGAGCGGACTAGATTGCAGTGCAGTCTGAGCGGACTAGATTGCAGTATACTCTGACCGGACTACATTGCAGTGCACTCTGATCGCACTAAATTGCAGTGCACTCTGAGTGGACTAGATTGCAGTGCACTCTGAGGGGACTAGATTGCAGTTCACTCTGAGCAAACTAGATTGCAGTGCACTCTGAGCGGACTACATTGCAGTGCACTCTGAGCGGACTAGATTGCAGTACACTCTGAGCGGACTAGATTGCAGTGCACTCTGAGCGGACTAGATTGCAGTACACTCTGAGCGGACTAGATTGCTGTGCACTCTGAGTGGACTAGATTGCAGTGCACTCTGAGCGGACTAGATTGCAGTACACCTTGAGCGGACTAGATTGCAGTGCACTCTGAGTGGACTAGATTGCAGTGCACTCTGAGCGGACTAGATTGCAGTATACTCTGACCGAACTTGTTTACATTGCAATCCGTGGACTCCAAGCGGACTATTTCGCCAGTGTACTCCGATTGGACTTGCTCACCAGTGTACTCCAAGTGGACTCATCTACACTTTCAGTTTTCACGATTTGAATAGGTACCTGAATTTAAGATTTCAATATTTTTCGTTTCGCAGTATAATTATTATATATACATTATACATGAGAAATAAGTATAATTTCCGGTTAAGTTTTATTATTCGAACGTTTGAAGGGATAAAGTTAAAAAATTTTTGACTATATCCTAGAAATTTTAAGGAGAAATACTGGACTTAAATTTCACGGACCTGAAAATCACGGACATAAATATCATGGACATGATTTTCACGTGACAGTAATCTCCGTGATAATGTCCGATAATGTAGTTTGCAGAGCACTTTGAGCGGACTAGTTTACAGTATACTCCGAGGGGACTCGTTTGCTGTGAACTATAGTTACATAGTTCGCCTGTTCACTTTGAGTGGGCTTGTTTGCAGCGCATTGTAAATCTCATCAGTCAGCAGAATAGACCGCCATGGAGTCCTGCAGACTTTACCAAGCAGATAACAAGCAATATTTTACTCTGCTGTACAAATGCACAGTAGACTGAGCCAAGCAGATTAGCGCATAACTTTTTTCTTTCCCTCACAAAATGTTTGCTGCTAGGGTCTTCAGACCCTAGGTCATAAAACTAACTTTGAATCCCCGCCAAAATACTAACCGTGACAAACCTTTACTCTCCACCCAACAGTGTTTTGGTCCGCTATTGGTGAACAAGTGTGCGTCCACAGACAAACTAAAAGTAAGTAGGTACTCTTCATGGAAGCATACGACTATATCTTCTTATAGCGTTTGCCCGCGAAGATTCGCGGAAACAATCAACCTGATACCTTTGGTTCATCTTGTATCCAGCAGCCAACAGCTACTTGCTTCATGACCTCATCTTGGAATTTGTTAAGTAATTGAATCACCATTACCGCTTACCGAGGATTACAGATATTCGCGGAAATGCACCGCACAACAAACTTTGTAATTTGAGATCACCTATATAGTATTGCCTTTCCATAGCATATATTAGCATTAGTAAACGCATGATATTTATTATGCAAATAACTAATCAACGGATGGTCCAATTCAAATTTTCCTTAAATAGTAATAAGCCCCTTAATTGGGAGAAGATTTTCCCGAAAAAAACGATCAAAAATATCAAATGCACTTCCTAAATAGTCATTTTACACAGACAGACAGACAGATGCACGAACACTCTGAAATTATTAATATAGATATTTGAGCTTTTGAGTAAATTCAGAAATCCTTCAGATGTGTCTTACTCAAAGTTTCAGCTAATGCGAGGGTCCATGTAAACATTTACTATAGCACACAGTGTGTGTAATTTTATAACTCTTACACTCCAGTTCCATTTATTCCATAATAAGTAATACAGTTACATTGTGTGTATATCGTATTTATGATGACTGCGTCCAAATTTGTGTCAGTGCGTTCATCTTAAAGGGGTTCTCTGGTATAGAATTGACTTTATATGAAATTGAAATCATTATGATTTTATCATATCTCACCTTACATGTTATAAAATGTTGAAATCCCCATCCCTCTATCTTTATTATTTCGAAAGTTATTGCGGTTTAAAAATTTAAGCGATGACGTCACTCCAGCACCAACATGTTGTCGCGCAGTGTTATATTAACGGTGAAACAGCTTATTGTACTATTGTAGTGGGAAATAGGTGTGAAATCTAGTGAAATTGTTAAGCTTTTAGCATGCTTATATAGTATTTCATCCTAGTTCATGGACGGAATTTACTACATTCACCTTAGGTTTTGGATGATTTTCCAAATTATACATTTTGAAGCGGTTTTATTTTGACTAAATATGATAATTAATACTATTACTACGTACAAATCATAATGCATATTCACAGTAATATTAACATAGGTATAGTAACGCACTTTTACATGGACAATGAACAGTGAAAAGATATCAGAGTAAACCAAATAGTTTTATGAACTGTTGCTGGAATCCAGATTCCGGACAGATGTTAGAGGGAACTGTTGTCAGAGTTTACACTCTTGTTTGAATGGTTGTTGGAATCCAGACTGGTGTCAAAGTGAACTTTTGTCATTTGAGTGAACACTGATCGCTTGTTGGAATCCGGACTTGAGTCAGAGTGAACTGTTGTCAGAGCAACTGAGTGAACACTGAAGGTTGTTGGAATCCAGACTGGTGTCAAGGTGAATTAGTGTCAGAGTCACTCTCGCACTTATTCACTCTGGCATCAGTCGGAAGTCCAACACTGAACTGATGTTGGAATCAGGAATGGTGTCAGAATGATCAGTGAATTGGTGTCCGAGGGATCACTGAGCTGTTGTTTGAATCCGGACTAGTGTCAGATTGAATTGATGTTAGAATAGACTGGCGTCAGACAGAAAACAAGTAACAACGCAAACTCGGCCTCGGCTCAGAGTGAACATGTACTATAGTCGGTAAGATAGACCGGAGTGGACTTGTGTCAGAGTATAAAACTTGTTTAAACCGGGACTATTTTCATGAGTTCATGAGCCAGAGTGTTTGGTGTTAGAGAGGACAGGTCCTACATTGCACTCTTTTCTGAACTGAAACTTGTCAAAACTTGTTAAAAAGTGAATTTTAGTCGGACTGAACAGTTGTCAAAATATAATTGAAATGGTCGACCGGTATTACGGTAAGAAGGAACTCAGAGTAAATCGCTACTGAAGAGTGACGAGTTTCACTTTCAGAATGAACTGAAGTCAGATCAAATAAGGAGTGAGTGAAGGTATCTCGGAGTTAGCTGATGCCTTAAAGTACTGATTTCACAATGAAAACTGTCAGAATTTACTGCAGGCAAGATGGGCTCATTTCTCATCCTATTGTCCCAAAATGAATGCATAAATAGTTGAGTGTATCAATTAACTAACATATCTAATCAGCAAACAATCATTTAAAAAAAATAAGAAAAAACTAAAAGTGAAGCAAACAATAAAAGTAATGTGGGAAATACCAATTTTATCACGTATTTTAATAGCGCATAGCAGTCAGTTGCGGTCTGGTGCAGTAGTGACGTCATCGCGCCGTAACATAAAGGTGCGATATCTCGCGATAGG
This sequence comes from Beroe forskalii, assembly GCA_011033025.1. Classification (NCBI taxonomy): domain Eukaryota; kingdom Metazoa; phylum Ctenophora; class Nuda; order Beroida; family Beroidae; genus Beroe; species Beroe forskalii. The sequence goes on along the minus strand of WFMF01000588.1, from coordinate 89,945 downwards.
GAGGCACCTAGAAACATGGGAATTTCACCATGATTATTGTTACAGAAATAATTAATAAATTGGATCATGAAAAATAGCACTTTTTCTGGAGCAGAGAACCCCTTTAATAAGAAGGCAAAGAAATGCGTTCACTCAGTGTTAAGTTGCGTTTATTATTGTTAAGAGCCACGCCTCATACCTACTGCGTTCAAATTCCTGTCGGTGTGTTTATTTAAATAAGAGTCACAATCCAATGCGTTTAGCAATTAGTGTTAAGTTGCGTTTGTTTTTGTTGAAGCCTCTCCTCATACCTACTGCGTTTAAATTCCTGTCTGTGCGTTTATTTCTGTAAGTGTTACACATAGATGCGTTTACCAGGTGTTAAGTCGCGTTCGTTTCTGTAAAAGCTCTGCCTCATTCCTACTGCGTTCAAATTCCGTGCCTGTGCGTTTGTTTCAATAAGAGTCACTCACCAATGCGTTTACACAGTGTTAAGTTGCGTTTGTTTTGTTTAAGCCATTCTCATACCTTCTGGGCGTTCAAATTCGTGTCTGTGCGTTTATTTCAATAAGAGTCAAACAGAAATGTTTATTGTGAGTGAGGCGTCCATTTATACTGCTAGTAATGGACGTAAGGATATTAAAATAAAAACGCTGCGCCTAATTGAATTTGCGTTTATTCTCTAAGAAAGCGTTCATTTTCTTTAGAATCGTATTATATTATGTAGTAGACGTTTTATTTTCGTACCGTTGCGGCCACCTTGTTGAAAAGGGGCCTTAAACACAAAAGGAAGTGAATAACATAGTTTTAGTTAAAAACCCAGGCTTGTTAAACACATATATCCCTGTTTAGGTTCAGGGGTCGTATGAAAGTATACCAATGACCCCCTGCTGACCCCCTACTGACCCCCAGCTGACCCCCTACTGACCCCCTGCCCCCCCTACTGACCCCCTACTGACCCCCTGAGAACCCCCTACTGACCCCTGGTGACCCCCTGGTGAACCCCTACTGACCCCTACTGACCCCCTGCTGACCCCCTGCTGACCCCCCTACTGACCCCCTGGTGAACCCTGGTGACTCCCTGGTGAACTCCCTTACTGACCCTACTGACCACTTCCTGATCATAATTCTAACATATATCATGAATGTTTTAAAAGCATTTAAAATAGCACTCAGCCCCTTATAATGACGCTTTATTGGGTCAATTGCCACTCGATCAAGGCAAGGCCTAAACGACGCCAAACATAAAACGAAGTCAGTTATATTTTTCATGTTCGTTATGTTATTCTGTTATTCAAGTCAGTCAAATAAGTCAGGACAGTCACGTTAATCAAGTTATTCAAGTCATTCAAGTCAGTTCTGTCAGTCAGGTCAGTCAGGTCGGTCAAGTTGGTCAAGTTGGTCAAGTTAGTCAAGCCAAATTAGTCAAGCCACTCCGTCAAGTTACTTTTGATCAAGTCATGTCATGTCAGTCATGTCAGTCATGTCAGTCATGTCAGTCATGTCAGTCATGTCGTCATGTCAGTCATGTCAGTCATGTCAGTCATGTCAGTCATGTCAGTCATGTCAGTCATGTCAGTCATGTCAGTCATGTTGTCCATAATAGTCATGTCAACGGTTATGTCAGTCATCAGTCACAAATGTCGTCATGTCAGTCATGTCAGTCATGTCGTAGTCGTCAGTCATGTCAGTCATGTCAGTCATGTCAGTCATGTCAGTCATGTCAGTCAAGCTAGCCGGGCGTCGTCATGTCAGTTGCGTCGTCATAACAGTCATGTCAGTCATGTCAGTCGCGTCAGCTGCGTCAGTCATGTCGCCAGTCAGTCATGACAGTCATGACAGTCATGTTAGTCATGTTAGCCCGACCGATATGATTGACTTGTCTGACTTAACCGTATGGCTGACCTGACTGACTTGAATAACTTAATCGAACTAACTTCACTTGACTGACTTGACCTGACTAACCTGATCGACCTGACCGACCGGACTTGCCTGAACGACATGACTTACCTGAACGACATGACTGAAATGACTGACATGACTGACATGACTGACAGAACTGACTTGAATGACTTGAATAACTTGACTAACGTGACTGTCCTGACTTATTTGACTGACTTGAATAACAGAATAACATAACGAACATGAAAAATATAACTGACTCGTTTATGTTTTGAGCGTCGTTTAGGGTGCCTTGATCGAAAAGTGGCAATTGACTAATGGCGTCATTATAAGGCTGAGTGCTATTTAAATGCTTTTAAAACATTCATGATATGTTAGAATATGATCAGAAGTGGGGTCAGTAGGGGGTCACCTAGGGGTTACCAGGGGTTCACCAGGGGTTCACCAGGGGGCCAGGGTCGGTAATGCAGGGGGTCGGCAGGCTTTTGATCTGTGATGTCACTAGTAAGTAAAGTAAAGTAATCATAATGGTACTTAACCATTTCTAATCTCATACCCGATTGATCAATATCAAATGTTATCAATTATTTAGCACCATTTCACTCCGGATCCGGTGCCCATTCCAGCCAGAGTTATATGGGGCACATACCACATATCATTTATTTTGTATCCTAAATTACTATACCTAATTATTGCCAGCTTTCCAAATTACCGAAACCCTAACCTTAATCCTTCCTAAGCCCGCATAGGTGTGTGTACGCGCGCGGCGCTTCCCTACGGGACACACACCGTTCTGGGGAAGCGCGCCGCGCAACGCAGACAGGGATATACGTGTTTAGCAACGCGCGACGATAACAGGGGTATACGTGTTTAGCAACGCGGCGCTGATTCTTACGAGGGCGTGTCAACGGCAGACAAGCAAAAGGGCTTTGGTTAAAGTAAGTGAGTAACTTTTTTCAACTCTTTATTTGAACTTCCCCTAACCAGGGGTATTTAGCACTTGCCGCGCCGCGCACTCCGTGCGTGTAACCAGGGCCCTGGTTAGGGCAATATTTGAACACCAATGCAATATCCCATTTGGTAATGCAATGTGGTTCGTAGGATGTTACCCTACCCTCGCGCGCGGCGCAACGTTCCACATTTGGACGTCACTTTGCGACTGATAGCCATCCAGTCAGAAGAAATAGACGGGGCAACGTCCGTCGACAATGTGGTGAGCAGCAAGGTCAAATTGAATAACACCAAGATGTTTTTAAAGTATGACACATTATCGGGTGGGCAACTATAAAAAGACGTTGAGAGTTTTCCGTACTGCATCTTACGAATTGTACTATATACATGCTAACATGTTTTACACAGGCCAGTTAGATATAATGTAAGCCCAGATTGATATTATTATCTTTGGGATACAAATAACTGTCATTTTTGTACAGTCAAGCAGCAAAAATTTCCAACAGCTCTTTGACAGGATCCAAGTGAGATACCTTCATCAGAGATCTAGGCAGATCCAAAAAAATCTTGATGAGACAACAAAAATGATATGGTGTCATGAAAGCTAACACTGTGACACATGGACTTGCGATGGTATTGTGGGGTTGAATGCATTTGATGGGAGCCCAATGCTCCCCCAACCACTAGGTGGTGTGTCAGCTTCATAAGCTTCAAGTTCATTTACGAATTTAAGTTCATCATTAGTCTTTGTCCAGTGTAGGGATTCAAAGCTTTATCTGGTCAAACTAGATCAAGAGATCAAGTCAACTGTCACATAAAGTGTTATGCATACATTTGAAGGCAACTCTGTAGAGATGAAACAACCAGTCAAACAATGTCTCCATTCTGGGCAACTGTTTCCTTGCAGGCTAGGTAAAAACACTTATCTTTGGGATACAAATACAGTCACCTTTGTACAGTCAAGCCACAAAACTTTCCAACAGCTCTTTCTTTAGTCTTTGACTGGATCCAAGTGAGATACCTTCATCATATCATTATTAATTGATCATATCCAAAAATTTGATTGGTCTCCCATGTAAACAGCTCTATTTTGTTTATTTGCTGTACTTGTTGTTGTTTTGGGCAAAGCATAGATCCTATGGCTATCCTTTGACATTTCCTTTGATCAGCTTTTGATTGGCTTTCACCTGATCGTCTCGGGATAAGCCAAGGGGATATGAATTGGTTAAATTATATCCTTGTGTTTGAGAAAAGAGAATTTTAATACATGTTATCAAGCTGACATTGAGACCAAAATATCAAAAGATTTTGAACATGAATCATTTTAAGCCATATTAATTAATTAAGCCATATAACTGTAAAAGCAACATGTTTTTTGGAAGTGGTCTACTAGCTGTGTGTTTGGTGGGATGAGAGCGACATTACATACTTGCAACTATATCATGAATTGTTAAACCGTTATCAGTGAAATACCAATTAAAAGGCTGAGTTATTCTTTAATTGTTGTCATATTAAAAGGCTGAGTGTGATAGACAAATTACAGGCAGGTGATTCAGAATTAAAATAGACACATTAAATCTTCTAGGAATGTAATAAGCCATATGGGATCTGGTCATGATATTTAGAAACAATTGAATTAACAGAGATTTGAGAGTTGAATGGTTGGTTTAAGTACTGTTTAGTTTGTTTTAGGGTAGCTTCAAAGAGCAGGGCGGTCAGCCTGGTGGTTCTGGCATGTCTACCAGAGTGTGTGAGTGATTGGTAATGCAGCATTTCCTTTGCATAGTGCTGATCACATCACAAAATTGCTCATTCATTTTCTCTGCTATAAGTTCTGCAATCCTCCTATGGAAGGCCTATGCCTGAGGAGCCATGCCTCCTGATGTGCTGTAGACAAGAGGTGTGAAGCTACAGTTCTCAACCTGGATGACTCATTGCTCATTCTCCTTCTTCTTAATGTTCTTATGAATGGTGTGCAAGCATCACTTCCTCAGCTTTTGTGGTGTTTAAATTGTGATAGCCCCCAAGCAGTTATGTTTAAAATAAGAGAAGCTTTCTTCAAGAAATCAATCTGCAAGACTTTTTTCCAACTCTGTACTTGAACATCAACATGATCCCTTCAGGTAATACAGTGTGGAAAGCAGTAGGGTCTAAGTGAGTCACACCAAGATGAGTGGTGTGCAGGCATCATCAGTCCAATACCTACTGATCAGCTTTTGGGGTGGTTCAATTGCAAGAGCTTTGTTTTCAATTTCTATAATTTTGTTTTGGGATAGTTAATTAATAAATCTAATATGCTCTTAATCATGAGCCCAATGTACAAACGTTTTGGGAGATGTATTTGACTGGAAACTTTTTACCCAGGTTTTTGAATGATCATTGACCCCCTGTGAAAGGGTGCTCTCATACCTTTTCACATTCAACATAGTTAATGTGAATAAACAGGGACAATTTTCCTTTTTCTATTGCCCCAGCTTTCATCCTGCAATACCTGTTAATAAACGTCATATAGGTATCAATGAGAATTCAATTAAATAATTAATATAAATAGATATATCTTTTTGTGGGGACCTTGAAGATATTGGAAATTATTTTCATAGGAATAAGGATTCTTAATAAGACGATCAAATTTTTCTTTGAGTCATGCTGCTTTTATCTCAAACAAGAAATGATTCTTGCATTTCATTGAAGTAATGTTATATAGGTACCACATGATATAAGTTCCACAACTTTAGTAAGCAATGGAACATGATACTATTTTATACAACAACGAAGACATTTGCAAGTCATATGCAGGTAAATCAGTTAATTCTATATATGGCATTTTGGTACACACCTTTCTTTTCATTGAGCTATACCTAAATGCAGGTTTGTAGAGTGTTCAATGCTAGTCACAAATCTATGTAATTTATACATGCCAATGTTTAGTTATGTCTGTATTTCACCTGCCTACAATCACAATTAAATTTCTTTGACTAAAACATTTATTTTACATAAAGTCAGATAAGTTTATAAGTCACTATGAACTTGAATTATGAATAATTTTCAGTATTCTCATGGCTCAGGAAAGTGAAATGACTTAATTCTGAAATTCAATATATTTATTTGTAAGATAGATATACAAATTTATAGCTGACACTATTTTGTAGTATAGCTGACTTCATTGTTATATATAGTTGACACCAGTGTGGGGTATCACACTGGTGTCAACTATAAACCACAGTGGAGTCAGCTATAATAGTCAGCTATTAAAGTTGAATCCAGGGTAATCTTTGATGAATTTATTTTTTGTCCATATTTCCAAATTTATCTCATCATACGACATACCCATACAATTAAAATGATAAAAGAATGATTTTTAAAATGGTAAAATAAAATTGTTCACACAAAATTCTTTTTGTGCCATTTTAAGATTTTAAACAAAGAAACAATTATCATGAAATGAAATGTTCATTTTGATAAATGAGTATAGGGAATTTAATGCTCTTATAATTGGTCACTCTATCTGATTTTTTGACACATTTCTAATATTTAACTTTTTAACCATTATAAAGCACTTCAATAAACTACTCATGACGACATTTACAGGCTACTTTGATATCGAATCAATGAGTTTAATGGGAAATCTAGATGAAGAAATTGATGGTATACACAAGTCGATGGATGAGCTATACACAACTCTTCTCTCTATGCAGGTATGTTATATAGGCTTAGAGCATGGCTTAAAATGAACTAATATAAATTTATTCTCCATTGATTAAAGGAACAGTTACATTTAAAAAATCTTCCCAAGTATTTGTTTTTTATGCATAAGTTAATAGTTTATAAGTTTATATACTGTAGGTATATTCAGCAGATAAAGATGAAATGAGACCAGCATTATTGTTCAAAACCAGGAGATTTTGTCTTGTCTGAAATTCTTTTGATCCATCTCTTCTCACTGAAAAGTTGTATTGATTACAGTGGTCAAAATTAGGTAGGTTCAGTTCGTTTCTAGGTATGGTATGATTGTGCAGCTTGATCAAGTTGGCAAATTTTTCGTGATTTTTTGTGCCAATCGATTTCACATTGCACAAGGTCTAGACTACAGTGCCATAAAAAGTGTAAAAAGCTTTGCAATCCAACTGAACATATTAAAGGTAAATAGCAAACATGCTAAACCTGCCTTGGATGAAATAATGTAATTATTTTGTTTTGAGAAATAATATAATCGGTTAAAAATGTATATCGTAAATAACATGCTATCAGGTAACAGATTCAATGGAATCAATTTATCACAAAATATTACATTGCCGGAAAGCAACTTCAATCAAAGTTATGGAATAAAATATCTAGAATTCCTTTGGTTTTTTACCATAACGAAATAATGTTAAACTTGTTTTGAAAGAAATAAGACATCATGTTTTATTATGTTTACCTGATCATAGAATTGAAATTTGTTGATCATTTCTGTGATAAGTTAATGATTCACATTTAGACGCCAAGCTGTTTACTCCCCTACTTGATCAGTTGATCATGTCAGCTGGCATAGTACTATAGTAGTTGGTTAATGCTATCCTGGTTTAGTTGATAAATTGGTGTCAATTGTAGGTATTGATCATATGTAGTAATGCAGTCTATTAGTCTCACTTAATAATAATAATAACAAATTGAACTTTATGAACACTGCTTTTAAGGAATGCTTATACTCAGCAGTGTTAAACCAAACTGACACCAAAGATAATGAGCTTTTATACCTCGTATTGATAAATATTACATACTATTAAAATTACTAATATATTCATGAATATTGGATATTATATATCAAAATGCAACATCTAATACTAACGATAGCAAAATGTCAAATATATCTATAAAAGTACAATTCACCTTATTGTAGAAATACAACTAGGCAAGAATTGTAGTTGTATTTAATTAAGTGAAATAATTGTTGAGGTTGACGTTACCTCAAGTACCTGATTATAAGGGTCAACCAAAGCAAAAGTGCTGGAAATGATTCCCTAAATCATTGTTCAGCCATTGAGATCACAAAACACAACTTCTAACATGTCATTTAAAAATTGATATTCGATGGATGATAAAATCATTGTCGTCTTGATCTTTGGGAAGTTGATATTTAATCAAAAAGGAATGGTTGATTATCATAATTTTGATCACATAAGTACCTACATTCAAATTAATTTACATACCATTTGGGTCCATAATCAAAAGTTCGACTTCCTGATTTGGAGCTATTGAGAAGCTTTCTTCGGTAACTGGCAATACGAGTCTGTACACCGAACCGTCACTCACGTAAACTGTTAACTGAATTAGGATTTTGTCGATTGTTCAGTTCTATTTCATGAAAGCTAACGATACTGTAAGTGAAAAAGTCTAATTTTCTTATAGTTTGCGACAAAATTAGAAGCAGCTTTTTATACGTCGTAACGTATTAAAATATCTTAATGATAGTCGAAAAGTATTATTAAAAAATTAAAAGGTGCTTCTCATTTTGTCACAAACTAGAGAAAAATGACAATTTATCACAGAATTATCGTAAAACATGTGACGCTTAAATATTGCCCCTCTCCACCATCACTATATTTTATCATTTTATAAAAGGGTTTCTTATCGTTGATTGATATAACATGTCGAAATCATCAATTTCGCAAATTTCCACTTCAATGTGCTACTGTTTTCAACTTATAATCAAACATTATACTATAGACTGAGAGTTAGAATCAACTGACCTCTCTTATACACACTTCTTCCGCTGCATAGTTTGCCCAGTACAAATAGCAGGCTTTTTCGCACTGGAAATCAGGTCTAAAACGAACTTTGCAAGATAAGATCGACGGATTTTCTGTTTCAAGACAGTCTAATTTCTTTCGGTTGGTAAGCACCGTTGAGTCAGATCTCCTTACTAACTTGACTTCTTGTGACCAGGAATAATTCGATGAGGCTTCACCCGGACACATGTTAATCACGAATTCCCAATTAAGAGGTGCAGCTCTTGTTGAAACTGTGAACAGGCAGCGGTAATGGATCAAACTATTTAAACTGATTGAGGCTAGCGTTCTAGGACCGACAAACAAATCAAACGTTTAAATAATATATTATATATTAAGGTCAAAATTTTCCATGGTGAATAAAAATCTAGCTGATTGATTACCAGTAATTAGTGCAGCAGTTGCAATCCAGAGGTAGGCACAGCTCATTGTGGAGCTGTGCACTGTTGTTAATCGTTATGATACCCTGCTGTCCTTTTGAAGAAGCTCTTAGTTAATATCCCTGTGGTTTGTCTTTAACGTGTTACACTGGCGTTACTTGCACATAAATATTAAATACCTGTTGTGAGGCAGAAGCGATAGTTATGTGTTTGATAGAGCTTTTATTTCTTCTTTTCTAGATGCGAAACTATCGTCCGATATATATTTTTTGAATAATTATTTCCTATGATTTTTAACCATGCAATCAAAATTCGATGCAACAGTAATAGCAGCAAGAAGTAACCTGCACATATCTACATATTACAGTACAAAGGTGCTGCAAAACGATCAGCCATGGTTCTCATGTATGTATCTTATAAGGGATATCGCAACGTAACTCGATAAAACGAGCAGTAATAATGCTCGAGTTGCTGATAGGATCCTGCGAAAAACTGGAGTTACATAGACCCCGTACAGAAATCAAAAACGTAAAGACTTATTATAACAGCGTTACAAAGACTCCGTTGATCTCTCTTACCCAAAACGTAAAGACTAATTACCCTTAGCTTTGTCTATGGAGCATGCTGTTGCCTATTCAAAGCCCTGCAGACAATGATATTTCGAATAACAATTTAAATCGGGACTGCATGGTGACTACAGGGCATCCAAGTAGAATTATACAGAAATTTCTTGTCAAAGGCACCCCTTCATAAAAGTTGAAATCCATTTCCCATAGGGAGGATAAGGCCCAGGGCGAGGATAAAAATTTTTCTTCCTGAAACAATTTTCAAAGATTTGAAAAAAAACAAACAAAATTTGAGTGGTGGAACAATTGTGAAATTTTCATCTCTTTTTGAGATGTGTTTGTGACTTGAAACCAAAAAACCAAATTAGGAAAACTAAGAGCAGAATTGAGGATAGCTACAAGGGAATATTTTTGATAAAGCTGAAGGTTATCATTGCTTTGATGATGACTATTATTTTGATATTCAATGAGAACGAGGATTAATAAGCAGCATGCGTATGATTAATCTATCAACAAAAGTCTGAAGGGCAAAGACAATCTATATCATTTCTCATCTAAATTGGATAAATTGATTATCTTATGTCTTGGACAAGCGAAGATTAAGTGCAAATTTTAATTGTGATACTGTGAAAAATTGGACTGAAATGAGGGCAAATATCATACTGAGACGGCAATTCCAATTTCGATTTGCTCCAAAGGTCTGACTTCTGGGAGCTAACGCTCCCACATCCCAGGCCCCGCCTAAAATTAGTTTTATTTTCGTTTCTGTTAATATTTCTCATAATACCATAAAAAATAAACAAAATTTTCATATCTAAAAAGGGGAGGCAGAATGCTCCCCTGACTGAATGACAGTAAAAGTCTTATTGAGATGGCAATTTGTTCCAAATGTTTGCCTTCTGGGGCTGTCAATGCCCTTTTTTATAGATACCTTTTTGTGTAATGTGATCAAATATCTTAAGGTAGACTTAAAATTAGACTGAAATGAGGGAAACATCCTATTGAGACAGCAATTCAAGAAGTTTGATTTTTTGCTAGAAATTTATTGGTCTCTTTCTTTAAGTCAAATATTCAAATAATCAGATATTATTCATAATCAGATATTATTCATTCAAATAAATCAGATCTTCAGATATTCAAATAATCAGATATTCAAATAATCAGATACCTTGTTGAGCAAGTTTTACCTCAAAAATTGAAATACCAGTGATGAAAAACCGAAGATAAACTTTCAATTTAGGGAGGATAAGGGTGGTGATTTTCAAGTTATATGAACCTATGGTCAAAGACATTCGACTCAATATTATTCCAAAATGCATACTCAAACCTACCTGGCTACTAGAGTATATGTAAATTGCATGGACTGATATTCGCTATTCAGCTCTCTAAGCCGCTCTTACTAATTTACCAATAACCCTGGGTTCCTAACCGTTATTTTGCGCCAGGAAATCAATGAAGAAGTAGTTACTCGGAGACTAGATGGGTTCTTTGAGAAAGCTCGGGAATTGGAATCCATATTCGCGCAGATTGATGCGATTTATGCGGCAACTGTAAACATATCGGCTAATCTTGGACAGGTTCGAATTTTATAATTAAATCATCAAATAAAAGTAATTTTTTAGATATTGATCAATATCATTTCGTTGAAATGTTGAAAAGTGATGTAGCAGATTTCAGGCAGATTCCACCTGATTCCAGCATAACGTTATGACTACGTTATAATCAACTTCCGTTATTTAAAATTTCACAACTAGTTAACTAGAAAATTTATCACTGAATTCAGTTAAATACTGGTATAGTTCTTATTCCAGTTGGAAGCTGCAGCCAACTCAATTGACAAGCACATGCACAGCTCCAACCCGTTGAAGAAGATGTTTGGTTTCTTCAAATCGAGTAGTGAGAGTGAGGCTGGGGCCCACATTGACATTCCTCCAGTTTTCAATGCTGATAACATCTTCCATGCTTCAATGAAAACTCCCTCCTCCAGGGACAACAATACATGAACTGATGTCATAGTGTACATAATACAACTGATGTCATGACCCATGTAGTGTACAATTATTGATGCGAATAATTTCAGATTGTGCAACTGATAATATCGTCATTGCATACAAGTCATATATGAGTGATGTCATGTTTTATATTAGAGATCATTGATATTGACAAGTAGTACACAGTACAATGGCTCTATTTGTTGTACAGTACAAGATAGCTTGTAAACTTGTTAAGCTGTTATGAAGTTCGATTGAATGCGTCACTCGTCAGCCTCACGCATCACACGAAATCTCTGCATTGCTTGCTTCTTGTTAATTGCACCAGCTTGAAATAATTTTTTATTGATATTTGATACGTCTATATTTGATAAGAACATTGTCAACAACACCTGTTGGCACTTAAAGATTATTCAAGAATCAATCATCATGTGGTTTTGAATTTTTAACATGAAAATAAATCAACCACAATTGGCATTTTATAATTCTAATGGATTGTCTTATGTGAGGTATTTCTTATTTTAAGAAGTTGAAATGATTTTTATATGTCAGATTTTTCAAAATATTTATCCGTATTCCATCGAGTTCTGTCCAGTTGTTTCAATTCATTAAGTCTCCATCTTCCCAATTCTTATCATGTAACATGTTATCCGACTATGATATCTAGTTGGCTAAAAGTCTAAAACTACTAAAATGATATTTTCCCGACCTAAAATTAAAAATGATATTTATATCAGACTATCACCATTAACTAACTGAGGACGATGGACTTCAGTCTTAGCAAGAGACGGCGTAAGATCCCTGCTCTCCTGGACGAGAAGTACGGCACCCGACTGTCGATGTACGCCAGTCCGCCGCAAGGCAACATAACCACCCAGGAGTTTTACACAACGGCGCTGGACCGCCTCACCGTGTTACGGGCCATCTACAACGCCGGGATAAAGTACAAGAAGGGCTCCGAGCAGTACATGAAGAGCGTTACTTCGGAGATGAAGGAGCGTCTGCCACTCCGACCCAACGTTCTGGAGGAGTCCGACAAGAACTTGGCGTCTAAGTTCGAGGAGCGGAGGAAGGACCACATTTCGCACTTCCTGCTGAGGCTGGCGTACTGCCGGACGGAGGAAGCGCGGCGGTGGTTCTGTGACACGGAGAAGGAGCTGTTCCGACTGAGGCTGGAGGAGAACACTGACGAAATAGCGCACTTTCTGGTGGGAAATAACCTCAAGTTCGAGGAGGTGAACGAGAGTGAGGTAGCACAGCGAGACGTTCTGATCCGGGAATCCAGCAACATTCTCCGGGATAAGAAACTCCTGGTGTACAAGGTGCCCTTTGTCGAGGCTCTGGAGTTGGTGAGGCGGAGGGCTGTGTATTTGGAGGGTGGCATGGCCTACGTTCCGCATACTGATCTTGTGTCCATTCTAACAGGCATGTTCCGGACACAACTCAGCAAAGCGCTGATCAAATGCGCCCGTTCTCTGCCGGCAGTAAGTGATGACGAACGTATCATGGGTATTTTGCAGGAGTTAACCACGGCCTACAATGGTGATGACTTCAGCAACACTAAGGTCGAAGGTCAGGTAACGGTGTCTCAACTGCCAGGTCTCAGTCGTATCTCCTTCCCGCCCTGCATGAGACACATGTACGAGACATTCACTGAGAACCATCACATGAAACACGGTGCCCGGTTACAGTTCTGCCTCTTCCTCAAGGGTCTCGGTCTCTCGCTGGAGGATGTTAGGACGTACTTCAGATCGGAGTTCTGTAAGAAGATGGACAGTGAGACCTATGGGAAGAGTGGACATGACTACATGGTACGGCACTTGTTCGGTAAGGAGGGCAAGAGGAGTGATAAGATCCCGTACAACTGTCTGAAGATTATCATGGGGGCTGGCCCCTCCTCCGGCGACTGTCATGGGTGTCCGTTCCGACACATGGACAGTGCAAACCTGGAAAAACGGCTGGAATCGTGGAAAATCCCCAAAGTACAGATCAGGGAAATCTTGGGTTTGGTTGCCGGACAGCATTACCAGATAGCGTGTTCAAAGTACTTCGAGGTGACGCATAAGGTTAAAGAAGCTGGATTTGGTCTGAACCATCCTAATCAGTACTTTGTAGAGAGTCAGAAGAAACAGGGAAAGAATGTGGTGGTTGGGAATCAGGGTTACAAAGTGAACCCGTCCCAATCCAGTCAGTCCACCTCTTCTCAGATGACACCGTCAAGTCAGCAACCTTCTCAAGTGACACCCACACCTTCTGACCTGTCTCAGACTCTGTCTGATTCGTCACAAAGTACAGTCAAGATGAATACAAGTCTTACTGCGGATGAAATGAAGGAAATTGAAGGCTTGAAAGACATCGAGGGTATCGATGATGATGACTTTGATATGTGAAGCTCAGAAATTGCCTTATCTCATTCAAAAGTTATAACATTCTTTTTTAAGGAATTAAGTTTATATTATACATGACTAATAATATACTTTAAATCTCATGAACAATAATCTTATCATATTTTGAATTTCGTGCTTTATTTTACTGATAGGTATTTTAACCCCTTTTTAATTGTATTAGGTATTTTAACACTTTTACAAAAGTGATCTTTGACTCAGCGTATTTTGTTAAATTATAATATTTATCTAATGAAATATGGACTTTGTATTCATATTGCATCATTTTGGTTGTTTCACTCTTGATAAATTGATTTAAACAATTGCTTTCGAATGACATTTTATCATTGAATATCCAAATATCTTCGTTGAAATGACCATTTATGCGCTTCAATTTGCAATTATTCCCTATTCCAACCCCCAAATTCAATGAATATTAACTAACTTACCTTATCACTGAGCCAATGATTACTTGAAGAGAGAAGATTTCATCTAGTCATTGTGAGTACTTATTTGTTATAATTTGTTTCTTTCCTCTTTACAGTTTTACAGTAAGCAAGCAGTCATATATCTTAACGTTCCAGTAGCACTGCATACGTTTTGCTACTCCAATAACCTAGCATGAAGTATAAGTTTACAATCTTTTATTATTACATGGGCTATAGATTCTCAAATTGCAGGCATACAGTAGAGTTTTTATCTGAGTATCAAATATCGACGAAAAATTGCCAAAATTTTGAGTAACGTTTGCGTAACGCGCATTGCTAGCCTCTAATACAAATGACCTTATTTTAGCGCGACACGTACGTTTTTCGCGCGCATATTTGGAATTATCTCGAGTTTTATTTACTCACGGAACTTCAATTCCTATTTAATTTTACACGACATCGTGTATTTTAACATATGGCTACTGGTAATTCATTTAGTTAGGGCAATGTATAGTATTTTGCCGAATTCTACGGACTAACAAACTTCACTGGAATTACAGTTTACGTGTTCGAATTCCAATTTGCAAATAACTGCTGTAACATCGCACCAATTTTGTCCGTTACATTGAATTGTACTCAATATGAGCCTTCATTCGTTTAAAATCAGCACGATTGTATTTGTGTTTTAACATGAATTACTTGGCATTCTATGATGAATTTGTACTCCTCTGTTTGACCTTTATTAGTCAGGACTGTTATGATGAGACGTATTAGCGATATTGAGATGTTTTTCAATATGTTAGGTATTTCAAGCTAAACTCCGAATATTTGACCATAAATGTCTTAGTTTAATATCCAGCCTACCCCCAGGGCCGCTGAAATGGCAGAAAACAACAGAGACATCGTATCGTACTACTGCACCAAACACAGCTGGAGAGGCAAGTACAAGAGAGTGTTCTCAGTCGGGACCCACGCCCTTTCGACCTACAACCCTGGATCTTCAGAACAAACCAACGTGTGGTCCTACTCCGATGTGTTTTCGGTGGTTGCCAGCCCCAAATCGAACAACGAATTCAAGTTATTTGTCCGGAAGAACCCGGGTAAACCCCAGCAAACTGATGTAACCTTTTCGTGCGAGTACCGACTCGAACTCCTGACGTATACGTTACGGAACTTCCACAAGTTTTGTGGAAATCAGACAGTGGAATTCCCGCGATTCCGATGCGTGGTAATCGATCACACCGACCATCGGGTGGAAGTTAACCTGATCCTGACTCCGTGTTCCGTTGAAGAGTACACGGTATCAGGGAAACTGCTGAACAGCTACAACTACAAGGACATTCAGTGTGTAGCCAAAGTCCAGGACTACCCGGGGGGCTTTGTCTTGATATACGGCGCTATCAGACGCATGGTTCTGTTTGGTACCAGTCAGTTAGATGACCTGCTGAAGGGAATTGAGAAGGAGGCCATGGCAGGACTGTCCATCGTTGTCAACACCCAGAAAAAGGTGATCAGTCAGGCTGACTTCATGGAGGGTCGGTGGGGTAACTTCAGTGACGATCAGTCCCAAACCTCGCTAACCGAGTTTAACGTGCAACTCATCCCTCCGTCTGGCGGGGAGAGGGAGTCCCGGATCCTGTGTTTGTCGGAATCCTGCGTGTTGGAGCGAGACTCGAGCACGTACAACGTGTGTAGGATCCAGCCGCTCACGGACATCTGGGCACTGATTCGTCACGCGGAGGACCCCCAGATGTTCACCATCGAGTTTAACACGATGATCAAGTACACGTACACGTGCCATGATAGGGATGCGCTGCTGGCAAGCATTCTAGACGGTGCGAGGGGGAATAAGAACAGGGATATTTGTGTGCAGGGAGTTAAAACTAACATGGGCGCCAGGATAGGACCACTTTACCTGCCTGTCGAAGAGGTAAGTTTGGGGATGACATTTCATTAGAGTTAAAACTTTGTGTTCATTTGGCAGGCTGAAGGAATTGCGGCCCTTTGAACTTTGCGACCGAAGTCCGTAAGATTATTTAAACATTCATTCTATGCATGAATAATCAACTTGTTTTTACAGGAGGTTGAGAGCATCTGTTTGAAGCTTCTCGCTGAAGTGGGCACTAAGAAGGACTCAACCCAAACCCTGGGCGAGGCTACCCGTTTCTTCAACACCAACGTCAGCTACAGCGGACTTGCTCATGCGGTCACCGAGGAACGGCTTTTTGCGGAGAACAAAGAACGGCTAATAAACAATGCGCTCAGTTCGTTGGTGACATCAGAGGTATTGTACACTCAAGAAATACACACTGTTATTCGATTAAAGTTGCTACATTATTATACATACAATATACATTCACACTCCCAATAATCATTGTAATATGTACCTATTGTCACAATCGCTGTATGGTGTAGATTACTTGATATCATGCATCTCATACAGTCATACTACTGTATAGTGTATACATTCCAAATGTTTAAACAAATCATCATACAGAAATGAAATATGAAACTCGCATTGCCAAACATCAAAATGGTAGTATATCTTTCTCCTTGGACATTTTACTTTCAGCTAAAAACAATTTATAAAACACAAACATAGCAAACATGAGCATGGGTATGGTAACGGCTAGTATCACCACCAGAACCACAAGAAGATGTGTTGTGTTGTCTTCAGGCTCATCCCTCCTTTTGTCTCCATTTTCTTTTTCTCCAACTTGGTCTGTACATCTTCCTCGCCTGCAGTATCAGAATCTTCATCTTCAGTATCTTCGATTGCTAAGATGACAGTTGTTCCAGATACAATCTGCTCCGTATCGAGTTCCAGGGATTGGAGTGTCTGAGGGAGTTCTCCTAATTGAGGGGGAGCAGCTGCTCTAATCCCCATCTCCAGGGGATGAGGGGATGCTGAGAGGAGGGATACAGGACACGGGATCTCCTTGTAAAGCATCGCAATCCTGCCATCTCTGTGAAGTTGACACTGGAACGTGAAGTATCCCTCGCAATCTGATAGTTTCATCTTCCTCCACTCTACGGCGAATACTGCTCGCGTAGCGTGGATCAGCACGGATCTGGCGTCGTGTGGTCTGCTGCTGGTATCTGGCAGAGAGCCAGGATTTGTAGACTCTCTTATCTGCCTCAAACTCCGCAGATTCCTTGACTGAGACAGTGCTATCGCTCATTGAGTACCCGGATCAGCTGTTGCTCCAGTGGAAGATGTTTCAGTGTTCTGCTCCTTCTGGCATGAAGTTTGCCATGAGGGGTGCCACATACCCGGAGCCCCCCACCTGAGGTACTGCTGTGTAGGAGTTGAGGTAAAGGAACCCCTGTGAGGTGACAGTGATATCACGGGAGGTGGCGTTGTAGAAGGGTACTGGGAAGTGGGAGGTTCTGGTGCTGCTGACGAGGTATTGGGTGGAGAGGAGTTCACTGCGGGAGGAGGGAGGCAGGTCCAGCCATTCCGTGAGATGGTGGGAGTAGGAGGCAGTGTAGTCACAGTGTGAGGGAAGGAGACAGAGGGATAGGGTTAGCAGAGCATGGAATAGCATTGCAATGAAAACAGATTGCAGGAAAATGTTACGTCTGTGAAAATGATGATTATATCGATATCAGTGAGGGGTTTATATACACGGTTGTTTTCCGATAGATTATATGGGAGTTGGGATGCTTGTAGTCAGATTTCATGATCACCAAGTTCCACTCATTTGATCCACCCTCAGGCATTTGGTTATGATGTTTCGCAATTTGATACACCCTAATTTGATGCTCATGGGATGCGTGTTCGGTATTTAGGATCATTTACTGTTTCCTCATCAGGGACCATGTTCATTTGATCTGTCTGATTCCCACCCAATTAGTTCGCATGTGGACTAATGGTGTCAGTTTACAATCTCAATAGTTTATTCTGCATTTTTATTGGCTTAATTGATGTGATTTAATAAGTTCATGGTCGGTGCTTGGCATGGTAAAGCAAATCTCAAATTATAGAATTCTTACCTAAGAAATGGTGGCTTTGATAGAATCTATCATTGAGATATTTGCATCAGGAAGTCAAAGAACTTATTCCATGGGATCATTTAGTGTATTACATTACATTCCATGTGTTACATTCCATTCAATTCCACTGCCTGTTAAGATATTTGTCTCTGATCACGCTAAATACTAACTCCACCATTCTAAGATTCTCACTGGACACTACCATATATCAACACTCAAGCCTCACTACCGGATCACTTAGTCTCCATTCACCCAATCCTCCGGCCCAACCCATACACCCCGACAGATCTAATATGTGTCGTGTTTCAGTGTCCGACTATCAAGGAAACCGAAGCTAACTTCCACGCAATGAGGCGTTTAGTGGCGTCCCGAGCCGGTTTCGCGGCATTCACATCCCTTCCTGGGTTCAGAGAGAAACTGGGTCTAAAGGTACTTTTTAAGTGCTCATAGCTTTAAATGGTTCCCGTGCCGGTTTCGAGGCATTCATATTGAGAATTCAATGAAACTACTTTTAGTGCTTAGCTTTAAATGGTTTGCCTATCGAGTTAATATTGAGAATTTAATGTACACACTACTTCCTTAGTGCTTAGTAAGTTAAGTGCGTGTGTTCCTTGAATTCGCCTGCGTGTGCACAAAGCATCATATTTTTAGTGCGAAATCCACAGACCACACGCCTCCACTAACCCGAGAGGCGGTGGCAGCTCTCCATGGCAAAGACACTTCCCTGGAACCCATCTGGATGCACAAAGCATAACGTATACAATACAACGTGTACAATACAATGTGACCACTGTTTGTGCAGGTGATAAAGAGTTTTAAGTTCGATGACGATGGCGTGAGTCACGCTGCAGTTGACCTGATAGCGACCCTCATGCAACCCATGCATGATAACTACAACCTCAGACAGGAGCAACTCAACAAGTCCTCTCTCCTTTCTACCAAAGCTTTCCTGGAGAAACTCGTGAGTTTTAATAAACGGCCCCAGAGATTCTTAGTAATTTCGGATGCGTGTCTCATTTTATTCTGTTAAACTTTAGATCCTGCTTATTCTCTCTTTTCAGCAAAATGTGAACTTTGGCTTATCTCCAACTCCAACTTTGGCTTATTTCCAACCCCAACTTTGGCTTATCTCCAACTCCTGTGCAGGTTGACTTGTTGAAGAGTCACGTGGTACGTGGTACAGGAGCCCTGGTTATCAACGCTCTCCTCGACTTCTTCTCCTACGCGCTCTGCGTGCCTTACAGTGAGACAACGGACCCCGCCCACTTTGATATGCTGCTGGAGATGCTGGCAGGTAAGGCGGAACACAGACCCGTGCTGAGGATAGGAGGCATTTTCGGCTCAAACGACTACCTTCAGATCAATTAACCTTCGGGAGAACCCGAAAACGGTTATCTATTGAATGTATATTATCTGAAATTATATAACCAAATCTCTCAGGTCTGGGACGCTGCCTCTTCAAGTTGTTCCTGCACCCGAGTCTGTCCATTAACAAAGGCGCGGGTCTCCTCATGAAGGCTATTATCGAGGAGGGCTCCTCTGAAGTTGCCCTCAAGATGCAGGACTTAGCCCTGGCTGAGGGGTCCCTGCTCCGACACCTGCGGACTGCCCTCTTCATCCCTGCTACAGACAGCAGGCAGCTGACGATGAGACAGCTGTCTAGGCACCTCCTGGGACTGTGGACCTCTGCTCACACCACCTCCCTGGCACTTCTCAGGCGAATATTCCCTATTGGACTGCTTAACTTCCTAGAGAGTGACGAGGTACGGGGATATGGCAAAGTCTCATCTTATGTCAAAGTCTTATCCGTTATTACTAAAATTGGGGTATTGCAAATCGGGAAATTTCACCGCTCTGTGATGTTATTGAGTGATTTCTTTCACTCCCTCCCTGTACTAAATATTACACGATTTCTCACAAAGTTGCTTAGCACCCTTTTCATGATTTATTAAACGGTTTCAAATACAGATTAGGGGAACATGCATAAGAATCAAATTACAAATTCACAGCTCACACTCATTATGTAATTTTCATCATTGTTCTTTACATTTTATGTATTTCTATACATTGTGTCCTTCTACTTGAATGTACATTGTACAATGTACATTAAAAAGTATTCTTACATTGTATTCTCACCCCTCCCCAGGAAGTGAGTGAAGAAGAAAACGACCTGTTAAACTCCCGGGACAACCTCAAGCTGGTCCAAACCCTGGCAAAGAGCCAGAAGTTCTCTATCAACGTACAGTACCTTGAGAACGCCCTGACTCACTGGAAGACGCGGGTGGGGCTGGAGAAGGAGATACCTAAGGAGGACGATAAGCCGATACTACTGCGACGGAGGAGGGAGCAGGTTAAAATCACTCTCAACTGGAAACTCTTCTTTGCCAGGTTAGTCCCGGGACGGAATATTGCCTTATTAGTTTTATAATGTGATTATCCTTGCTTCTGAGAGCTTATTTCTTCTTCGACAGGTATTTATTGTGTCGTAGGGATGATAATCCGGAATATTGGTTAATATTATAGTGATCCTCATAGCATAATTCACTATGATGAATCAGTTTTACCCACCTCTGGCCTTTCTGTCTTACAGACAGGCATTGTGATTAAGGAGGGTTGGCAGTGATCGTGGTCTGGGACAAATAAAATATGTGTATACTGTATAGTCACAGTACAACTTCTGTAATTTCTAGGAAATTACAGTAATTTCCTAGAATCTTTTCCTCTACTGCTCCGCGAATGGCACAAGTTTTTGCCAACAAGCAAGCACAAATATGAAACTAGGAAAAATAATGCTGTGCAAGCAGTGAAGGAAAAGATTCTGAATTTTCTTTAAAACCGGGACATACCTTTTCGCTACGTCAGGAAATCGTTGGTTACCAAACAACATTAAATTCTGGTCTCGGGCCTCAATGATAGGTGAAAACAAACAATGCTTTTAAGTCGCGATTGGTGTCACAATTTTCAACCATAAATGGTGATAAATTCTATAAAATTGACTTAGGAAATATCTGAGCACACGCCCATTGCCTACACTGACTAATGCTGACAATCGGAAAATTAACATAGAGTCACATGATCACTCGGAATGACTGATTAAAGTTGCTACTGCGAAACGTGTGTGAAACGCGCGCCAATAATTCTGACACCCTGCTGTACAATAATAAGTTCACGTGTACCAATAAGCGTTTATCCGCTCTATCATTTCCCCATCCTAAACCTTGATAATGACATCCAACTCAGCCGCCTATAATGTTTCTGACCAGCCAAGAAATATTAGTACGTGTTGTCGTGTTCACTTTTAGTGAACCATGCGGCGCGCGGTCACGTGATCACGTGCTTAAAGTTAAGCACGTGATCAATCACATGATCAAGAATTCTTGATTTCGTTAGTTCCTTTTGATTGGAGGGACTTTTCATTCGAAGAATATATGAATGAAAGGTCTTAAATCGTCAATTATGCATTTTATTTTTAAATGGCGTTTGGAGGAGATCCTTTGTTAGATTCACTTGACGGAAAGCTTTGAGATATTTAGCAATTTTTAAAGTGAAGAGCTGGACCCTAGAAACTTTAATATTCTTCGAGGAAATTTATAAATTGTATATGCAATATTTATGAAAGTCAGAAAATCAATATGACTCACCGAGTCTTTTTTTTCTCTGTACCTACTCTGTTTTTTCTGTAATTCTGTAGGCGTTTTTGGTAACTTTGTGTGTCGTTTTCTGTAACTTTGTGGTCACTTTTGCACGCCCACGTGCAGTTTTGTGAGAACTGCGCGCGTTGCTATAGCAACACATGCAATTAGGATTTGCGCTTATGCGGCGAGTGCCTTAAAAACCATCCATTATCCTATCCCCAAGTTTGGATCGTTGCGCGTTATGACATATGAGACATAGTTTACGGGGTAGTAACAAATATTCTGGAAAATTAAACTTTATTTATTTCCCATTTCTTAAAAGGACTCTTATATTCAGTATACAAAATTTGTGAATTATTATTTTTCCTTCATTTAATGAAGGAAAAATAATAATTCACGGTAAGACCAGTCGAACAATGCGTGAGTGTTCCCTAACCACGCGCGCCGCGCAATTTTTGTCGTCGCTCATTTGACATCAAGTACAACATTCACCTTTGCGCCATCAGACAACGCTATCCTATCAACCTATATTTTTTACTGCTGGCTTTTGGTAAAAATTTGCGAATATAATGAGGCGGCGCGTATAATGCCGCCGAGTGACCAAAGTAATAGCAGGCCCACTGGGCCTGATAGTCAAAAATACTGCACGCATTTCCTAAAAAGCACTGATGCAATTGCACCCACACAGACGCACGAACACAGGAACACTTTAAGATTATCAATAAAGATACTGCTTACTTTAATAAGCAGTACTAAATGCCTCACAGAGTTTGATGAAAAAAGCGTTCGCTTTTTTCATCAAACTTTCGAAAGATACCGATCCAACCATTCATATATTATCTTAATTATTATATTCTTTTGTTTCGATAAATTGGACTTTGACCTCATCGTGAGCTAATACTACTTGATTCAGCAACAGAAACAGAAATAGTTAGGTGTTCGCCGGCTGAGTTTGGAGATTGCTACATAGAAGAGAGTGGTGCAAGGAATGGCATTGTCTATTGCATTACTGCTGTTCTGGATGTGTCACCAAGCATTCTGTGATGAGCAGAACAACACGTTCCGTGTAGTTTCGAGTAGTTTCATGGACTCATTCCAATATCCAAATGAATATTTATCGTGCTCATTCGATGGGTTGTGTTATTATACCCCATTATACTTCGGTCGGTTCAACGGGCCTGCAGTCATTGGGTATGACGATGCACTGGATGATAGAAACCTCCCTGAAGTCAAAGCAGAGCTAGTCTTCCAATGTCCATTCCAATTTGAAATCACTGGATCGGCGTTTCGTCTCGGTTGGAAGTTCAAGGTATTGAGAGCCAAAGACTGGAGCTGCGTTATTCCTCGGGACCGTAAGTGCGATGGTTTTTCCATGTGTCTGACGGACGAGTGCGATTGTGAAGGAGAGTCTCAGGCGAGTGACGTGTTTTACTGCCTCGAGCAACCGGGATGTATTTCATTTCAAAACGTCTGTGACGGTAATGAGGACTGCTATGACTCGAGTGACGAGTGTCTGTGTCAAGGAAACGTTAGGGTTGTTTGTGGAAATGAAACGATGGGATGTACCTCACCCCTCGAGTTCTGTCTTTATGGTAAGAAGAAATCTACTTGTAAAACTGTGCCCTCAGTTAATTGCTCTGCTATCAAAGATTTTGATCAAAAAAGCAATATTTACAATGAAAATCCTCTCGTGCAATGTTTCTCCGAAAACTATTATTTAATGTATCTCAATACAACAGAAATAAGAGATTTTGTGAAAAGGATTGCCTCGTATACTTCGGAAAGTTCGAGTGGCAAAAGTTTTGCCATCATTTTGTAGAAAACGAAATTTTCTTCTGTAATGGCGAAAACGAAAAGCTGAATTACAAGAAGCTCTCTGCTGGGCATATATGTGATGGAAATATTGATTGTAAGAACTATTTTGATGAGTTAGGTTGCCCGGGAAGGTTTTATTGTTCTCCTGAAAACCCAGCTTCGGTTTGGATCGAGGAGAGATTGAGATGCGACCACATCAAGCACTGTCCAAATGGTCGTGACGAATGTGAGGACTGTAACTTTGGGATACTTACATCTTCACAGTCAAAGATAAATCATATTCAATGGCCTGGGCGTCCCTATTTGCTGGCATAGCAGTAGTCATACTGAACATGGTCTCTGGATACAAAGCAGTGAAGAAGATCACGTATTCTGAAATGAAAATACTTCAAAAGTTGTGATGATAGACACATTTCTTTGCATTAAAATTGCATTCTATGATCTTTTGATGGGTCTCTACCTTGCATAATAGCCATTAGCAACTTCATCCTGCGTTTAAATGGAGACTACTGCCAAATGGTTTACCAGTGGAGAAGCAGCATTCCATGTGACTTGCTGGGCATTCTCTTCTCCTTCTCCTCCCATGGCTCTCTCCTCATGGTCTCTCTGATGAGTGTCATCCGAGGAATCCAGTGCACTTATGTCTTTGTCGATATATCTCATCGGGCTGTAATAGTCACATCTCTCTGCATTACCGTCCTAAATCTTATTCACTCTGTCATTCCAGCGATAAGAATCAGATATCTGGAGGACGTGTTTGTCTCTGAGATTCGTCTCGATAACACGTTTGAAAACCCGTTCATCAAAAGCTTTGACAAAGAACACGTGCGTTTGATCTATGATGCCTACAAACCTGGTGAAAGCACAGATAGTGTTTTGGGTATGCTTGATCAGCTGCGATCAATAACATCCAATCCAAGCATATTCGACTATACAAAGATAGGGTACTACGGTACAACCCCCCTCTGCATTCAGAATGTTTTCAAGAATCAGGAATCGTACCAAGTATACAAGTACATCTATTGTATTTCAGTAGGCATGATACTGAGTTTGGTCATCGCATCTTACATCACCATCATAGTTCAGCAGATCAAGTCCCCTTTAGCAGATGCCGAGGGACTCATAATCAAAGTGTGCCTGATAATTGGATCACAGTTGGCATCCTGGGTATCACTGGTCACCACAACTTTTGTTTACTTTGGCAATGATTCCCTTCCGAGCATAACCTTTGAAATATTTGCTCTGATTGTGGTGCCAATCAATAGTTTACTCAACCCTATTTTCTATAGTGGTTTTGACAGAGCCCTGAGAAGTGGTTTTCGGCGGTGGTAAGGAAATGCGTGCGGAGAATTAACCCTCGAAATGGGCCACCTCGAAGAAAACATGCGGACTGTGAGACCACAAAAGAAACAATAGAGCTACAAAACTTACAAGACACCGTCATCAATAACCCAGTCACAAACGAAAGTGGGTAAGCTAAGTGATTTCCATTCGAACTTCAATATCCTGAACTGGGAGCGGACTCAAATAAGAGGATGGAGTTACTTTAGCCCGAAAGATGGACTTGTGGTGATCAAAGGTCTGCCTCAGACGGTCTTTATAGCGCCTATTACGAAGATACATGAGGGGTATGGAACTGTTGAGTGGTCTTTATCATCGATATATCTATATTAGTGCTTGGATTTTTAAGCCACTTTCTTAGCCTTTCATTTTTATTAGCCATATTCAGTTTATATCAAGTTTGGTGCCGGCCACTATATTTCATTTTGCTTGATCTCCAAAACGTACCAAAACGTATGTAGATTGCATTCTTTAGCTTCTTTAAGTTTTATGTAAGTTCGTCTTGTTTGTTTGTTTGTGGGTTTAACTGGACAATGGTGCTTTTTCACTTATAATTTAAGTTTTCTAGGCTCTTTGTTTGGTTATAGAACTGACGCCGGATATTTGTTTATTATGAATTGACATTGTCATATTCCTGTCCAGACAAAGGTGTTAGTGCCCTTGTGGACAATTTAAGTTTTTAGTTTCATCCCAGTTTATTCCTGTTTACATGATTTAGTAAAACACATCAGTCGTTAAAATGGAGTTGATTAATCTACCAATTCCATTCGATCGACCGATGTTCTATCCTTGCCCCTAAGGTAACATAAAGCACCGCGGAGAGGGAAATTGAGTGCCTGCATATGGAAACAACGGAAAAGAAGAATTGTGCCGGCAGGGGCAATTCTTGTTTAATTTCAGTATCTTTTGTCCTTGCAGAGTTTTCTGATGACGAAGTATATCTTTGTATGTTGATCATTCAAGGATTTTCTAATTCAACATGATGATAATTCATTTTACGATGAGAAAATCATTCCACCCGCTGACTAGGGATCGTTCACATATTACGTAATCAACTGGGGAGTGGGGGTTCCGAATGATTACGTTACATATTTTTATTGCAACAAATACAACTACTGTAAGCTTGATTACGAGGGGGAGGGGAGGGGGTAAAATCGGCAAAAAACTGATTTCGTAATGTGTGACGATTCCCTATATTGCCAGGTTCTACAACGACCACGCGACAGCTGCCCTCATCTGGAACTACAAAACACGGGAAGAGTTGAAGGAGGCCCTGGACGCTGAGTTACGGGCATTCCATGTCGATAAGGAGCTCGGGGGGAAACACGAGATATCATGGAATCATTCGGAGTTTGAGGTGAGATGTGATCATTGTTTCGGTATCATGGAATCATTCGGAGTTTGAGGTGAGATGTGATCCTTTTCTTGGTATCATGAAATCATTCAGATGTTGAAGTGAGATTTAATCTTTGTTCTAATTTATGACACGTCTTACATACTTTTGAATTGTGAATTCAATATGACAGAAAATTTCTTTGCCTTTTTCAACGTCTTTTCGAAATGATCGCCGAGCTATTGAAGAAAGCGAATGGAATTCTTCTCTCAAAGCTAATTCGTCCTATCATTCAGGTGTACTATGACACGCCTCATTCTTCCCATGTTATTGAGGTACACTATGATAGTTTGCTTAGCGAAGTTAAGATCGGAGACTACTATCTGCGACTGCTCCTGGAGGAAGATGACCATGTGAGCAAGATCCACAAGCCTTACGAGTTCTTCAACGATATCTACCACCGCTTCCTGCTCACAACCACCGTGCAGATGAGGTGCATGTGTCTGCAGGTATGTGACAGAGTTCTTTCATATGCCAGATTAGGATATGAGCCATCAGCCTCTCTTGCAGTTGTAAGCTGTGAGGGGTGCGGTGGGCCAAAACCCCTCTGTTTCTGTTTGCCACCTGCTGATGGGACATCTACATTGCAGATGACAGGGAACCCTTACAACTGTAGGGTAACCGCTGATGATTCACAGTTTAGCCTCTTCCGCCTCTGATGTCAATCATTGAATTAGAAAATCGATACAGCAATATTTTGTTATGTTTGTAGTATACCCATACACCTCTATAGATAAGACATTGGATTCCATATTGATTCCATATTAATAATAATTGTCATTTTGCATCTATTGCAGCCTATTTGCGCCGCAAATTCAATCCCTCTTCAGCTCTGCCATCACACACTCCTATAAGGACCCCTGCTGATTCTGACGTGTCAATTTAACCAGTGCTCTCCCCTCGCACGCGATGGCATGCAGTTACTATTTCTAACTCGTGAATTCAACCCCTCGCCTCTGCCCTCACACACCCATTTCTTCCCTTTCGCAGGCGATGGCTGTAGTGTATCGGCGGTACTATGAGGAAATAGGAACGTTCAATGACACCCGATACTTGGTGCACATGCTCGACAAGTGTAACGACAGACAGGTAAATTGTGCCGAAAAAACTCAAGTTCAGTACCCATCAATAACGATTTCTATAATCCTATGCTGAAAACGCATTGTAGTGAAAAATTAACCTGTATCGTTTAAAGGTGCAACTAATGCGGTATTTTGTGCTTTAATCAGAATAAAATAGCCAAAGAAAAATATGAAAAAATAGCATTTCAAACTCAGATCTCGTGTTTCAGGAACGCGACAGAACCCTGCAGTTCATGCACTCCCTTCTGAAGACTAAGAAGAATGTAAAGTTGTTGCTGGACGCCGGAGGAATGAAGATTCTCATAGATCTCGTGACACTAGCCCACCTTCACACGACACGAGCCACAACCCCATTCCAGGTCAGTAGGATAAAACTATTGAAGAGCCAATCAATGACACGAATTTAAGTTCCCCCTGACCCTCATTGACTCCGCCGGAAAGATGTTTTTCATGTTTTGGGCAAACGATGGGGGATTTCTCCAATGATAACTCATTTCATCTCATCTTTATTATCATAAAAGTTTCATTAAGATTTACTGTTTCTTACAATCTTATTAACCCCTCGTTTCTCTCTCGCAGAGTATGTTTATCGAGGCTGGTGGTGTGACTCATGAAGAACAGGAGTGGTACTATGGCAACAAGGAAAAGGAGAGATTTGGACCTTATAGTCTCAAGGAGGTACCTTATCATAATATGATGTTTTGAAATACAGATTAAGCACCACATGTCGGCATATTATCTCCGCTATAAAATCTGATACAATGTACTTCGGGATTAAAAAAAGCACTCCCTCAATAAATCACGGCATCTATTTCCTAATTTTACACTATTTTCCTCATTTATTGCATACGAAAATTCCTCTCCCCAGATGAATGATTTCTGGGAGGAGGGTGTGATATCAGAACGGACCAAGTGCTGGGCGCAAGGTCTGGATGGTTGGAAGCCCCTCCGTTCCATTTCCCAGCTGAAGTGGACGCTGCCCTGTTCCTCCGGGACGGCTCTGCTGAACGGCACGGACCTGTCCATCCTGATCCTCAACATGCTCGTGGACATCTGCAGTTTCTACCCCAATAGGGAGGAGGACGGAGGTTTGGGATGGCTGATATTGTAATTTAGCGTGGCTTACTCTAATTTTCCTTAGTTTGGGACTATTCTTAAAGCATAATTTTGTCAATCTTATTGATTTATCGTCCCTTGTCACGATTAAACGTTTAAATCCCTGCGATCCTCATGCTCCATTTCTTGACAGGAATAATCCGTCCCATACCGCGTGCTAAGAGAATACTGTCTTCCGACGCCTGTCTGCCACACCTGGTGCAACTCCTCCTTACTTTCGAGCCGGTCATTGTGGAGAAGGTGGCAATTCTGCTGGACAACATCATGGCTGATAACCCGGCCCTTCCTAAACTCTACCACACCGGAGTGTTCTACTTCATCCTCATGTATACAGGTATACCTCGTGTACATTATACAATGTGCAATGTACATGATGCACATTGTACATCGTTTACATTGTGCATCGTGTACATTGTACATCGTGTACATTGTACGTCGTGTACATTGTACACTGCGTACAATGTACATCGTGTACAGTTAACATCGTGTACATTGGACATAGTGTACATTGTACATCGTGTACATTGTACATCGTGTACAGTGTACATCGTGTACATTGTACATCGTGTACAGTGTACATCGTGTACATTGTACATCGTATACATTGTATATTTCGGTAATCTCTGATTTGGATGATCCCGAGATTCAGGGCACCTTCTGGCCTGTTTTCCTCAATTGCCATGCATTAATAGCTTTCCATTAATTGCTATCCCCAGGTAGCAACGTGAAGCCGATAGCAACCTTCCTACAGAACACCCATCTCAGACAGGCCTTCAGGCAGGGAGATTCAGCTGATGCAGCCATGAACAGCATCCTTTCCCCCATCCTACCAAGCGTTAGTTGCATTATATTTCGCGTATTAGTAATCCCCCGGGCTATAAGTTTTTTCTTGCGCGCTGCAAATCTAATAAGAGACGTCATGTGGCCGGCGGATTACTCTTGAACCGAATATAGAGAATTCAGTTCGTGAAGGGTAGATGGATCAACTATATGGCGAATTGGAAGACACAACTTTTTTAGGTTAAGGCAAAGTGATTCGTTGGAGGGAAACAAAAATTACAAGAATTCAAAAATGATTCATACAGAAAACAAAAATAACGTACCTATATCTCAAATCAGCAAATGTACTCGGAATTCTGCTTCTTGGAGGGGGATGGGCTGCAGCCCGGCGGATGGGAACAAGTCCCGTTCTCTCCCCAAGGTCATCTGACAACACGGAGTTGCCAGTCTCAGAGATCCGGAGTGCGTGTGTTTAGCATACCCTTCCTGCGATCCAGGGAGTAGGGTCCTGTTTTAGACTGGGGGTTTATATCAAGACTGTGTCGTGCAGTTGATAGTCATGAGTGCCAGAGTTCCAATCGCTCTGTGTACGTAACTCACCATCTGACGGAGTCTGCAATTTCCGTGGTGTAATAGGTGTCGAACTATTCCACCCTTATACAGGGCGCGCCAAAAGTCTTGACCCCTTTTACTTTTTCGATCATTCGAAAAATACAGCAGATATTTCGATTTTGTAAAAAGTTAGTTTAAATATAACCAAAGAATGGCGGATTCTGAGATTTTTACGTTGCTAGGACGTCTACGACCGGACACCCTTATACTACCCGCCAGCGCCGGGCATTGACAGCTCTGAATTTAATGCCGTATGTCGGACAATTGAATGTTCTTTTTCAAATTGTATGAAATAGATAGGCGTGCCAAAACAGGGAAGCTTAATAGTGGTCCATAATGTCTCCATCTGTGACGCTTGCATTACACCCATCATTTGATCATAGGGTACGGGAACGTCGGATCGGTAAAGTTGGTATAATCCATCAACGCAAAGTCGTATTTGAAGATCTGATAAAGCTCGTCAATGATCTCTGCTTCAACTTGGCTGAGCCACTGCTTAGCTTCCACAGTGGAGGTCTGAGTGGTGGCGTTTCCACCATCGTAAGCCCCGTGGAGGGAGGACTCGGAGTGGATCCCCTTCCAAATGAGAGGACTGAAATCAGCGGCGTATTCCAGTGGGACAATGTAGTCATATGGGGTGCTGTTCAGGCACATGGTGGGGGTTTGGGGACTGAAATGGGCGTTCACATTGCCTTTGTGCTTTACCAGCCATCTCAGAAACTCTTCAAAAGTGGGGGGAGTGCTGGTTTTCAACTCTTCTTTCTCAGTGATTCCTCGTATTTCACTTAATATCTGATTACAAATTGGACCGAATGTCTTATGGTGGCCATTTCCATTCCGATATGCTAGTTTGTCGTTGTACCCTGATACCATCCTGGTCCAAGGGTTCCGGATGGTTGTGAAACTGAATGCCCCGTACAAATCTTCGCTGTTTTCTTCCAGGTTCAAGGCTTCGAGTATGTAATTGTTAGCGTATCTGTGATTGTGTCGCCTCTTCTTCGCTGAGCTGCTCTCATGTTCGATGTCTTTATTTGCAAGCAGCAGGGATTCTTTCCAGTTACTGTTACCCGACTTAGGGATCGCTGTGAAGC
Source organism: Beroe forskalii (assembly GCA_011033025.1). Taxonomy (NCBI): domain Eukaryota; kingdom Metazoa; phylum Ctenophora; class Nuda; order Beroida; family Beroidae; genus Beroe; species Beroe forskalii. The sequence goes on along the minus strand of WFMF01000588.1, from coordinate 58,735 downwards.
GAGTGTGAATGTTTGCGAAGTAAAACATTCGGGACTTGCATGGTGGCGTGTGGAATTGCAGTGGGATTAATGACTTGAATTCCTCAACGTGTCTCTGAACTACACGTTGATAATGGTATGGATCTATCGTGTTTTCTGTTGCATGAAATGTTGAGTCACTCTCGGAAGCAGGGAAAAAGAGGCTCGTTTTCTCGTGCATTCCATAAAAGCATAGAAGGAGTAAAAATAAGGTTGCAAATCCAAAGACGTTGAATGTTTTGCGTTGCCATCCTTCATCAAATTCAAAAATTCCTTCGCACCTTGACATCTCAAATTATATGCACAAATTAAATGTGAATTTTAAAAATGACATGCGATTCTGGAAGCCGGAAAGTGAATGGTTCCAATCTAATTCTTGGCTGTATAATCACATATGTCGCAATAGTAATGACCTGTATTATAAAACTTAAAATCGTTTAGAAATAATTCAGATCAAGTCGTGCTTATAGTGCATGTGCTATGTTCTTTGAAAAGACGTCAATAATAGTAAACTGATAGGAAGACAAAGTTATAACAATATATCGAAATAATCAACAGTACAACTTACTATTAAAGGACCAGTAAACTGAAAAAACTTTTTTGCTGTCCTTTTGATATATTATGCATAATTACTAATGCTGCCGATATTCGAAATCCGCATCTCTCTACCTACTTCCTAACGGAAGTTAATTGGGTTTAAGTTGCATAGCGCTGTGACGTCACTTAATCCCTGTGTTTGTATTACGAGCGGAAGACGCGCTCATTACTGTTACAAATACCTTTGAATTGCATGGTAACAGATTGGCCTGTAGACCGGTAGGTACTGCACTTAATCGGTTTAATTGCGAGTAATCAATCACATAGGTAATCAAGACATACTGTAAAATAACGTGAAATGATGCTAATTAATTACAAATTTACAAAATTTCAGACCCAATGAAACAATTCACATGAAATCGAGAAGATATGACAGGTTTTGGGGGTTCCTAGCACGAAAGTCAAAAATACTTCCGTTGAGAGGAGAGTTCTGATCAGGGTGACAATTTATGCTCTTCAGGGTGTCTACTCTCGATATAGCCCCGCACACATTCTCTAAATTGAATGTTTTCGGGTCTTATTCATATTGGACCCTTAAACTGACCTTAATTGGATATATTGGTAACTTCAGTATTTCTGGACCAATTCACTCGGGAATTTGACCTAACTATACGTACAATCACCTGGTTTTTGGGGTTTACGAAGGTTTTGAACACCTCAGACTTCGGCAAGTGCCTTAATTGACCATAATTGGCCTTAATTAGGTGAATTGATATCGTCGGTATTTCAGGTCCAATTCATTTGGAAATTTGACTTGAAACTATGTACAATGTAATGGTTTTCGGCGTTTATGATTTTTTAACACTTCAGACCTTGGCAAGTGCTTTCATCTTTTTATTGACCATAACTGGGTAAACTGATAACTAGGGTTTTGACTATATTATATACAATCCACTAGTTTAGGGGTTCCCAGTTCGTGACAGCTTTGAAACCTCAGTTCTTGGCAAACCATAATTAGGTTTAATTGGCTGCAGTACCAAATTAAGTAATAACTGGGGAGACAATATTAATTTTCAAAGAAAAAGTAAGGGCCATGTACCCTTAAAAAGCACCCTCCCTGTTTATATATTAAGCGTTTCTGAAAATCTCATCACATCTAGTGCAAAATTTACTCAGAAATGGAGACTTGGCCAAGTTATGGTCTGAATAACATCATTAGTGCATTAGTGCAATCTCAATTACTTCACGGATAATACAATCAAGAATAAATTTGTTTCATCATAAATCTATTTGGCAGCCCCCTTTTTACTCGAAATTTCGAAATCCCCCACCCCAGTACTCTTATTTCGCACCCCCTCCTTCCGCTTATTAGGTAGGTACTGCAGAGCAACTTCCTAATTTCCTCATTTGAGACCTTTTCGTCGGAACTTTCACTGAACTATCTAAGGGGGAGGGGGGGAGTCTGGCCAATGTGGACATATGGGGGAGGGGGTATTTTGCCAAATGCGGACGTCCGCAATTTACGGAAATTTTGGTCGATTTGACGGGTAGGTATTTCACTAAAAAATCGTGAAATTTTGAGCCCAAAATTGATGATTGAAAAGATTTTTAGTAAAAATGCGGACGTCCGGGGGGAGGGAGGGGTTTCTGGGATGCGGACGTTTGCGGACAAGGGGGAAGGGAGCGGTCTAGAATGGCTGAAATTTTGCGGACGTCCTTAATGGACGGCCTATTACTACACAGTTTCTATGGGTTTGTGGGGATTTGGCAGTTTCAAGCATCTCAGATGCACCCTTCAAATGAAACGTATTGGCCTCAACTGTCAGACAGTATCCTAGTATCCAAGTAGCCCGATACACTTAGTAGATATAGATTTTCACTATCTCCATTGCATTAATTATTAAACCGAATTGCAGTTTCGCAATTCTTGTATTTTCAACTATAAGGTCGGAAAACAAATGTAGGCATGTAGAATGATCATAAACTGTTCCATAATAAACAAAACTTCGTACACATAACGATCACTGTTATTTCAGTATGTTTATGCAATGCCCAAGCTCGGTAACCTGAACCACAGGGATTAAGTGACGTCACGAGCAGCAAATTGATTTCCGCTTTTAATTGAGTTACCTATGCGATAGGAGATCCGTTCTTTCACTAATGAGTTTGTATATGGATTTAAAACAAATTAGTTTGGGTTTCGATTGATTTTTGAAATATGAAATTTTCAATTTACTGGTCCTTTAAACCAGTGGTAAACTTTTAGCTTTAATAATATGGGCTTAATGAACTTTAAAAGTTACAAACTTTATTTAAAAGTAAATTTCATTGCATGCTCTGCAGTAAGCAGTCAATTTGCACATACTTTCCATGTAAACGAGGCACTTAAATCGAAAAAGGCTAGAGAGCAAGAAAATAGCGTGAAGTAACTCACGGCTCGTTCGCCTAGTTTGAAATCCAGTTTACGGAGTGGTCTCGTAAACTAGGTCGGATATTTTTACTACACACTATATCGGTGTGGATTTTCCAAATTCCACTCGGCTTCTCCTCGAGGAATATTTCCAAATCCACACCTAACAACATAATATTACTACACTTATGAAATTGAGGGAGTGTACACCTGGAACGAAACCGATTAAGGGCCCGGAGCGTGTTTTGCTCAGTGATGAGCTAGGAGTTACTGGAAGCCGGAACCATACGGAATCATACACAATAATCCTTCGATCAATACTGCACTCCACGTCACCAAATAGAACCTCGCCAAAACAACCTCACTGAATCCTCCTCACTGAATTCTCCTCACTGAATTACTACTTTTAACTACGCTATACAAAATATCCTACCAAAATGTGCTTACCAAAACAAATTCTGCTAACAGATCCTCAACAATGAACCAAAACAAATATCTACGGTCTGACGTACAACATACTCCACTAGGGTGTTTCATAATTTCCCAGGAAAAATGGCACTTTTTCTGGAGTATACTATCTCTGGAATACACTATCCCTTTAACCAATAGAATTGTTCAACCGTTTCATGCTTGCAACCATACCAAAAGATACTGGCGATTCCTTGCATTTATATTTCATTTTCCTGTCATCACTTTCAAAGGCTGTCAAAGGAACTTTTTTCGTGATAAACCAATCAAAACACCGCTCTCTTTTTGTGAATTTTGTTCAGTCAAACAAATACTGAAACAATTTTCAAGATATTATATAGTATCATCATTTTTGATAGAGTTGCTTTGCTCGAAATGATGTTTCTCGAATATTTAATAAAACAGCATAATATTTTCAAGAAGCAGGTGTTGTAGTCGAGCTCAGTTATGAAATGTTCCACACCGCATCAGAAATCAGAATCCGTCTATATCCGTCTATAATCTATATCCGTTTATGTAATTCTTAGAAAATTGACATATATTTCCAAGAACATTGTGTCTACATTGAATTGAAAGAACATCACGTGACTGATGCTCTAAAGGACGATAAGTTTATATCTGTGTTCATGAGAGCTGTCTTATTGAACAGCTCGCAGTACCACCTCCTGGCAAACCTCCTGAACTCAGCGCTAGCCCACGCAAAGGACACCACGTTAAAGGTCGACTGAGCGACCGGCACCCCGTACGCCGACAGGAAATCAAAGAAATTAAGGGCGGTGGAGTATCTGGCCCGCAAGGAATTGAGGGACGTGTCAATGAGTCTGGCAAGGGTTATGATCGCCAGGAAGCTGTTGGCGGAGTTCATTAGAGTGATGGAGAGGATGCTTCGCTTAATGCGGCGGGCGGAGGAACGTGTCGAGGCGGAGTTAGCCCGGGCAATGGTTACCCGCAGGTACCGTATGGTAAGGAAACTCAGGATCAGACTAGATCCCGTCATGACGCAAATCCAGGCGTCTCGAAATGAGGTGAATGCTTCTTGGATGGGTTGGAGTTCGTCGCTGCTGGATACTACCAACTGCCAGATTCGAAGGAAAACCTGGAGAAAATGAAAAAAATTGAAATGATTTGAAAATAAAAAGTGTGGACTGGTGTTAAAATGGCACAGCGTACTCTACCCCCAGTTCCTTACGCCTTGAATTAAGAGAGTACTAAATAGTCGTCAGGAGATTATACTTTACATTTCTGTAGTAAGGATGATACTGTGAGGCACGATATAAGAAGGATCAATAAGAAATAGTAAATGCATTTTAAATAGTAATAGAAATTCGCCGCTGTAACCATGTAAATCTTACCCGTGGTTCCCCGGTCCAGTTGAGATAAGCACTCGTTACGAAGTGACTAATCCGTATGATGATAGCTAGTGTGAGAGCCGACAGGATGATGACCGGAGTTCGGCTCCGGTTCACGTCGCCTTGGTAACGCACACCCGCGTACCGTAGTGCACATAGTCCTACTAATAGCACTATCTCAACGTGATAAATACCGGTTTCAAAATACATCGCAGAAAAGTTAGTTTAAATAATCTCGTGAGACTTTATTGTTGAAATGAAATAAAAGGGTTCTGATTCTTGTAGGGAGACGACACGGCCGAAGGCTGGGCAATGACCTTTCCATCAAATAAATAAAACGGGGTGGCCATGATGCTCTATTCCACAATTATGTCCTAAAGATGGCAATCCGTAATTAAATAGAATAGAAATGTCTGTCGAATCACGAATGACAAATTGCCAAATATATAATGAAATCTATGTCTCGGCTGTTATCACTGCAATATAGCAATGACATTTTACCTCGCTAATGAGGTGGGTGACGTAGTTGGCATACCCCACCCACCCCGTGTAGGCAGGGTCCGCGTAGGGGGGCATGGGGCTGGTTACAGGAGACAGGAGATGGGGCACCAAGGCCGCTGGGAAACAGATGCTCTTTACCTGGAAAGTGAGACATATCATGGTGTGAAGCTTCTTCATTTGGTGAAAACGACAACATATTTACTTGAAATCGGGTATCAGTGCTATTATTCTTTAGAATAGACGCCCTCATAATATAATTGTAACAATGTTCGACTAACCTGATCGCTGATGTTGATTACCAGGAACAGGACTGTTCCCAATGTCTTCTCCTTTCTTGCGTGGAAGGCTAGTATCAGGGGATTAAGAAAGAGCCCTACGAAACACGCCACTAAAACGAACGCCACTCCGAACACGTAGTTCAACACAACATCCCAAATGTTGGTGTCTCGTATGACTATCATAGTTCCGTTACCGTTCAGCGACCGGATCTCGCCGAATATGGCCATGATGAAAACCTACGGAATGCAAGATATGGGTTGTTATACACTTTGACAGATGGAAGATTCTTATGAAAGGAAATGCAAGATAACATAAATTGTGAGAGGTGCATAAGAAAGCTGTCTGGATCGATTCAGCGCATCTTGATTCTATTTTAGAGGATCCAAGAATACTGATCATGATCAACTGAGATGATTCCGATAGCATATAAAGTCTACTATTAGAAGGGGGATGGGCCAGCGAGGGCCCAGGTGGTGCCCAGGAGAGGGAGCTTCAGGCCGAGGCAAGAGCTCCCGGGCTCCCGGATGGGACGATAGAATATTACTGATAATGATCAACTGAGATTATTCCGATAGGATATTATATTGTGCAGATAATTTATGAGTCTGCAAGTATAATATGCAACGAGTAGAAATCTCAGTTTAATAGGAGTATTACTGGCTCGTCCTCTAGTACGATAGTACGCGTGTAGGAACGGGCCGTCTTAACTCTTTAGTCACCGCAATTCCTTCCCCGAGATCAAAAGGAAACTAATTCATCATGTGGGATGTATAATTTTACCCCCTCGGAATCCAGGAATTTTCACGCTGAGATTTCTAAATAAATCGCATTTATTCAAAGTGAAACGGTTTGCTGTTTAGTTGACCAACTTAAATTTCGTTCGCTTTAAATTTTTATTACGATGCGGTTATTTCAGAGGAAAATGTTTCCATGCGATGTTGGTAAGTTCTTGATTCCACACATCGGTACTTCCAGCTACGGCTATGAACACTGAACAGCACCACATCAGAATATTTAATTCTGAAATATGAACTAATAAGTTGCTGTATTACCGATATTTTCAGTGATCACTGACTGTAATTCAAAAATAAATCGCGCGAGATTGGTGATTCGACACGAGAAAATATTAAATTTGCATCCCCATCATCAAAGTTTTGTTTACGAAATTGATGATTTGAGTTACAGTTCAGCTTGCAATAGAGATAGTGTCACAGCTGGTGGCTGGAAATAAACTTTCACAACAGCTCAAATTTTAGCCCAGAAAAACAAATAATATAGATTATAGGGATATCACGAAGTCTTCTTGCATTCTTGGATATTATGATGTATAGATCATCTTGCTGAAGTCGTATGCAACAAATAAACGCCTTCTCAACTGAAGAAATGTGTTGATAGCAGCCAACGAGAAGCGAATGTGGTTTGGACAGTGATCAAAGTGAGAAGATGTTAAATCGTTAGGTGTAAATCCTCAAGCATTATGTTAAATCTGATAATGCCCATGAACCTTCAAACATACTAACGCTCCCGGTCAATTACATAGAATTCTGGGTATTATGATTCCTCTACAAATATTAGCTTTTACTGCTTATTCATCGAAATTCAACAGCTTTTATCGACGAAAAATAGAAGTCAACATGTCAGATCAGATTCCAGAAAGAAGGCTAGAATTAACACAGATCTTAGAAAGAAAAAGCGCGCATATCTTTCGCACGCGGCCCTAGCTGCCAATTTGCCCTTTTTTCGCAGGGTGCCCTTCTTTGCCATCCTTCTTTCCCTGGTTTACAGAGCACATGCCCTGCTTTCGCAGGGAATTCCAGAAAGGTACCTAAATTGAACGATTTTGGTGCAAAAAGTGGTTTCAAAAGGTACAGATGTGTTGAAGTTTAGATACACAGAGTGCTCCAAGCTCTAGGAGGAGGAATATACAAATTGAAACACATCGATCTACGTCTTTACTTATTGTTTCATGGATATAAATACCCAATCGTCAGAAGACGAAGTTCAATAATGACGAGAACAAAATAATCTAGATCTGCTCCTTTATATGATAAAATAATTCTGAAAAATCTGCAAAAATGAATTAAATTACGAATATGAACGAATAAATTGTATGAAAATTATGCGACAAATTATACAATGATTATGGGAAAATGCAAAATTATGAAATTCTTTTTACGAAAGCCATTGTCGGGTCATTAACCGGGGCTATGTTTCACTGAAACTTAAAATCGTAAAATCGTAAAACGTCAAGATTGAAAAATTATAATGCTCGTTCTAATGAAAATTTCCGTTTATGTCTACATTTTGAGATGAATTCGGCAGCTGGGTACGTGGGTACATAACTTCATAATCATAGATCAATGGATACCGCGCCTCCTCAAGCTTTCAAGTTTCAACTATAGAAAACAAAGGACATGATTTCACAGTGAGATGAATCTTTCAAAGGGGCAAATCACAAGACATGGCTAATGAGGTACCTGGTACCTGCATCGTGGCTCCAGGATAATTACAGGAAATACAAACTGGAAGTGGTACTTGGCATAATGGAGTCGGTATTTCGGGAAGGCTACCCTAGACACAATGAAAACCATAGGACACTTAGCAGATAGATTTATATTGTAATGCAAGGAAAATATAAACACGCTAGGCACCAGCTGAAGGGTTAATCGGTCATGTTGACGGCATATTAGTTTACCCACAGGTCCATTCCACATTGGCCAATCAGCGCGCGAGATGACTGCAAACTCCTTCGCTGATTGGTCTATGTCTTGGGTAAGCTAATATTCCCCCGAGCATAGCCTGCAACATACACCCTGGGAATCATAATATTCAAATTAGCAATGAGCACCACAAAGAGCTGGGAAGCAAGAAGCTTGAAGCAGGGATAATGGTCCAATATGAATATGATCAACAATTCATAATATGGGAGCCCCTTCTCCTTTTATGAAACATACCCCTGGGCCTACCAAGCCTACACTAATTTATGCCCATAACGAAATACACACTATCTATAGGAATACCTTAGTGGTATAAATTCAGGGCAGTTACTAATTTTGGTCATTTTGGCCTGAAATAGTTTTAATAACTTAAAATAGTTCAAACCTATAAGTTTCTGGATCCGCGATCTCCGACCTTTTAACAAGTTCTTTCTTTCTTTCAAAAAATAGTTCCGCAGTTCTTGTCCATAAGGAATGGCCGGTTACATAAGATTGTGATAGTGTGGCAAGATTTAACAGCTACACAGTAATCAAATTGTAACGACGGAGTTGCAATGGCTATACAGTGGTCGTCTGAGTTCTGACACATATCTAGACTCAGGATTTATGCAAGACATTACTTTTAGCAGGATAAGTGGATTCTATGCTGCCGTGATTTGGAAAAAGGAAGTAACTAGCATGAACTTCGTTTCGAGATAATCGCACTTTTGCGTTTCACATTTTATCGACAATTTATTTTCGGATCGATATGGTGAAATTCATATATACTGAGAGGTGAATGATCATAAATTCTCGCTCGCTAATTTTTATTTCTATTCAATAATCAGTGCATCCACAGTAATGGGTTAATTGCTAATGATTTGAAAGAAATTCCGACTAAAACTGCAGTTACTTCCTTTTTCTGGGACATTTGTCAGTTACTTCCTTTATCTTGAAACAGCACACCAAACTATGTTCAGTAGAGTAACTAACACATTTTCAAGGTTTATTTTGAAAAAATCTATGTAAGATACTTCCTTTCAATTCTGGCCTTTATGAGAGTATTACCTAGAAAAAAGAAGTATAAGGCATGAATAATCAGTAAGATACTTCCTTTTTACAAATTATAATTTGAACACTCTGGAGAAAACTGTCTCAAAAGGGAAGTAAGTGCCCAATTTTCAAGGTTTATCTGGAAAAAGGAAGTATCTGCGTGAGATTTCCTTCTTCCAGATAACAAAATCACAAAATCGCTGAAATGTTCTCAAAACTGCAGTTACTTCTTTTCGAGTTTTTTTCAGGGCATTTCTCATTCCAATGACCTAGCTCATCTTGTAGAGCTCAACGAGCTGAAAATTTTGGTACCCATATCTCCAAAACTTCAAAATTTGCAGTTACTTCCTTTTTCCAGATCACGGCAGTATAGACGGCATCAATTAATGAAATTATAAAATTGTGATAGGTAGAAAACTTACCAAGGACAAAATTTTGTATTTACGAACAATATCATAATTTGGATAATCATCCTCATTTGGATAATCATCATTGTTGGCGCATCGCTTTGAGGATCTGTAATTTCCTGTAATTGAACACAAGACAAGTGCATCAGGCCCTTCTTAAGGATATAATGATGCATAAATTAGAGACCCTTATCATAGCATTTTGGTCCTGTATTAGATGGTAGCCATAACTTAAAGGACCTGTTACGTTTGGAATTCATTTTCTAGAAATGTCACAAAATTCTAGAAATTAATGCATTACTTTATTTGAAATCTAATTACGAAATCCGCAACTCTCTACACGACCTACACAAGCCTAATTAGATGATGATTAGGCAAACAGGCTGACGTCACAGAATCTATCGCAAGGATACGCTATCATAACAAACACTGTAATTCTAGCCATTTTCACTCCCTCTTTAGCTCTTTCAGTTAGATTCCGGTGTTTATCACTTGCAATTGTCCTGTTCCTTGTAATAAATCTTCGCTGACATTAATGAGTTATTAGATGAATATCGGTAGACGGTAACGAGCCTTAAGTTTAAATTTGAATCAAAATTCTTTCAATGAATTGAACTGATCAGAGTCCATGAAATCCAGGTCCATTAGGACTAGGATACAAGTCCCTAACTCGCTTCTCTACAAGTCTACAAGACGGAAGCCGATATCTCTTTCCTGTTCCTAGGCCTCTGAAATTAAGAATAAGTAAAAATGTTCTGTATGCAGTGTGCCGTATAAAAGCTTGTTATACTTTTCATCAGGAAACAACTTTCCCTTGTTACATGCATATGCCGATAGTTCTCATGAATGGACTGGACATTTTCTATGCAGTTGATAAATTGTTGCATTTCAATGACACAGTTTTTGCCGTCCCTCATATCTTACGCAACTGAGATATCATTGCAGCAGTAATCGCCACTTTCAGTAGACTTATCTGGACATTTGAAACATCTGCAATTATTCTGCAATTGTTTGGTCTCTATGTCGGATTCCTCCGAGTCGAGCGTGCACTAAGCAGAATTGAAGTGGGAAACTCAACATGCCAATATTATCAATATCTATAATTTCAACTCATTGAAACCAATCAGAAGTGTATGACTACGAAACAATCTTTAAGCAATGCCAAATTGTGTGTCTAGCAATCGTGAAACATTTGTCGATACTGATCAAGTCATTGTATGATATAGGTAATATTCAATGAACTTTTATAATATCTAATGAACTAGATGATATTCAGTATTCTTTAATGAGATTGTAATTAGGAAATTTGATGTCAAGCTGTCATGTGTCCTATATCCAGTTATCCGATCAATAGCTAATTATGTTTGAAACATTCATCCCGTCTCATTCAGTCATTGTACCACACACTATAGTAGTAATACTGTGTACAGGTCGTGTAGCGCGGCTCAGAGTAGATTCCGTGACGTCACGTAATAAATATTGAATCGGCTCTAATTAGCGTTAGGAAGCAAATTGAATCATCGGACCTTCACAGAAGGTCTTTATATCTAATTTGTTATAATATATCAAAAAATTAGCATACATTTTTCCAAACGTAACAGGTCCTTTAACATGATTGGCAATGAGGCTGGCAAGTATAGGAGCCCCGAAAATACCGTAAATTTGAGACCTCTCATACTCAGGATTCTTCGAATATTGGTTTATCCCAAGGTTTGGGCTCGATAATTCTTCGCTAGCGCTATGATTGGAGGCAAACCCATGTCTAGGAGCCTACAGGCTCTGTCAATATAAGAATCTCAGTATTGAGTTTTCAGCCAGTGTATCCAAAACGGATACGGAGGCTCCCATAACTTGCCACCCACATTGTTATGAACCTTAAGTACCAAGCTTCTATTCTTGTCAAAAATTAAAAATATTTCTGTTTAGTTCAATGCCATGTTTTGGAAGAAATAAAAATGATAAAATAATCCTGATCCTGCTGCATAATGGAGACATTTAACAATCAATGAAAAATACTCCATGTAATGCCCATGATGCGTTTTGTCCTTATTAGATATTAACGCCCATTCCCCCTTCCACAGGCGATGATCTACTTCCTTGAAAACCACGGTCCTGTCAAGTTCAGTGAGATCTACCTGGGAGAATTCGACACTCCCGAGGCTATCTGGATGAGTGAAATGAGGCGGACTATGATCCAACGGATAGCAGTCCACCTGGGAGACTTCAAGCCCCGTTTGATGTGCAATACTCGAGCTCTCTACCAGTACATGCCCATACCCCAAGTGGGTTATGAGCAGCTGGACAAGGAGCTGTTCTGTTCCATCTACTACCTCAGGAATCTCTGTAATGAGGATAAGTTCCCGGCTTGGAAGATAGATCAGCCTGTCAAACTCCTCAAGAACTGCCTCGAGAATTGGTGAGAGTTGATATTTATTGCGATAAGCATCGGGAATTACCCCCATTTTTGAGAATTCTCTTGATGTGCCGCGTTAAATTTGTTTTAGCAACTAATAATTTGTTGCTTTTTCTCATGACTTTCATCCAGGAAGCTGGAAGTGGAGAAGAAGGGGAGTGATATTTCAGTAGAGCAAGCTCTGAGTCATCTCAACCTGCAGATGAACGATGGTCTCATGCCTGAAGAGAAGACCATTAGGAAGGCTTACTTCAAACTTGCTAACAAATAAGTCAACTTCTACTTCACGAATCACAGAATTTCCGGGCGAAAGTTTTCATTTTTTCTTGTGTTTTTTTCTTGTTGTGTTTTTAGAGCCACGTATAGTCGTAGTCGCAACATCAATTTCTTATTGCATGAACGACAATCGACACATAATCTGTTATTAATATTATTGAAAAAAGCTTAGGACTCTTTCACCAAACTGTTATCACCTAACAAATACCATCCCGACAAGAACCCAGAAGGTCGGGAGATGTTTGAAACAGTAAACACGGCCTACGAATTCCTCTGTTCGAAGAACAAGGAGTTCCAGGGCGGCCCTAATCCCATCCACATCAACCTTATCCTAAGAACTCAGAGCATCCTCTTCAAGAGATACGGAGATGTAAGACCTACCTATCTGAGCATTCTGTGAATCATGTAGATTTAGAGTGAGAATGTGACCTTTTTTGTGTCAGCCATCGGATTAGTGATTTATTTCTGGCCTTATTATTCAAATCCCCAGGCCACCAAATAACCGATTTCTTCCCTCACCTACCCTTGTCTCCTTATAATTAAAATCGCCAGGTGTTGCAACCGTACAAGTACGCCGGCTACCCCATGCTGATGAAGACCATAGTAGCGGAGACAGAGGACACCCAACTCTTCGCTAACGACTACACAGTCCTTCCCTCCGCCTGTGAGCTCTGTTTCTTCACCATCGCCAACTCAGCCCTCAACGCAGGTAAGTCTCCCACTCTAACATCTCATGGATGGGTGCCAACTTACCCCCGAAGGTTCCACCCTTAGAAGAAGAAGAGACCCCCGAAGGTCACTAATCCTGCCTTTTGGATAGATCAAATTTTTCACAACTTTCATCAATCAATCTCAATCCTTGAATAATATATTATTATTTCCTCATCCCCAACACTCTACATGACCTCCCTCAACGCAGAGGAGTTACGGAGAGAGAACGGCCTGGAAGCGCTAGCTGCGGCTATGTCACGGTGTTGTGTGACCATCACGGCCCATACTAAGCCCGAAGAGATGGCCACCAAGGTCTGCACCTTCATCACGCGGTGCTTCAGTGAGAGTGCGGCATTCGAGGCAGCCAGGGAAAAGGTAATAAATAAAAACAAAACACTTATTCCACGCTTAGATATCGTTAAACACCACTACAAGAGAGATATTTTAGTCCTCTAGCGTGACTTCCGAAAAGGGGGAAGAGAAGAGGTTTTTAGATTTAGGGAGCAAGTTGAGAACGTTTAATAATGACACGAGAAAGAGTGAAAACAACAGGAGCTCTCGAATAGCATGTGCTAGTCGTCGTCAGATTGTTGGATGTTTTTAAGAAATAATCCAAAGTCTTATCTATATGGGTGTACGGGTATATGACAAACATAAAACAATCACTGATTATCGATTTTATAATCCAAGGATCAGAGTGGGGAGCGAAGAGACTAAACTGTGAGATGAAAGGTGCTATAATCGTGTAAACTAAGGCTTTTACTGCTTATAATTGTGTAATTATCTGAGCTAGTGGTCTGAAATCAGAGCTACACCGTTTTCTAACACTTCTCCCCTCACAGCTGCAGTCGATGGTGTACATCATCGTGGACATCTGTCGGATGATGCGGTTCTCTCAGATACCTAACCTGGTTGACGCGTGTATTGACGCGGCAAATAACTTTGCAGTGGATTACTGGCTCCAAACGCAGCTGCTCCAAGCAGGCGCGCTGTGGAGCATCCTGCCGCATCTCTTCAACTACGACTATACGTTAGAGGTGATGGGAATGAGACTAAAATATAATGATCTAAATACTACTAGAAAGTTTGCACGTTAGCAGTTATAAATTCGACTGTTAAGTTCAGTGCTGCGAATCTGTTTTTGGATTGGACAGTATATTATTGGTGGGTAATAGATACACCCATCCCCAGGATTTGCAGCACTGATTAAATAAATCTTATCTTTTCAGGAGGCCGGAGTCGAGGTCTCCGAAGTATCCAATCAACAAGCAATGAGTAACAGAGTTGCCAAGCAAGCCATCTACGCTCTAGCTCGATTAGGAGGTTTATAATTCCCCGATAAAGAGAAGTATCATAAGGCATCAGACAACATAATGCCACCATTTATGTTACCATTATGTTAATGCGAATGACGAGTGTCTACCACCACTAACGATTCAAATGCCTTGCCAAACCAGCACGAGACCTGCGCTAATGTGTCATTGCGTGAAACAGGTGTCCCTGGTGCCATTATGGAGTTATGATATAGGCCTTGCAATAAGCATGGAATTCGTAGATCGAGAGGGCCGTTAATTTGGGTGGTGCTACAGATAAAATGGTAGCTCAATTCGGTGAAACACCAGACCAGGGTAGCTCAATTCGGTGAAACACCAGACCAGGGTCTGGGACCAAACTGAATGAGAGCTCAAATACACAAAGGTAGAAAAGTACCAGTGTGTTGAAATTCAATTTCACAAAGTGCTCTAGCATAAGCGAGCGAGTTACAAGTAGAAATAATAATATGCTCCACAATCAGATGTGGTTGTGTTACTGTTGAGAAACACACTTTGTCATTTTGTATGTACCTACACTTGACACAATAGTTGCTCGGACTGAATATAATGGAACATCCTATTAAATAATATCGATTAATAAGTCTGGGGTGGTAGATCTGGTAACACTGTTCAAACAATGAAACATGACTTTCTCCATTATCTTCTTAGCTCATAAAAAGTTCGTTTCACTTCGCTGAGCTAAGAAGAAAATAAAGAAAATAATTTATTCCATAATGCGGCTCATAAACAATCATCCGATACTTCAGTTGAATAATTTTCTTCCAGCTACCGTGGTGGCGTCGATGCCTGAGATATGAGCCGACAGACATCAGCTCACCGTTTTTATGGGTTTTTGAGTTTACAGGGAAAATATGGAAAACTGGCGAATATAATAATTGATGCAGTGGTTTCAGGCGCATGGCTTACATCATAGATTAAAACATTTCTTGTGTTACCATTTTGTGAAATTATCCCTTTTTACGAGTAATTATGGTGATTTAAATAACTCAAAAATGGCCGTTTTTGACCAACGCGTGACTTTTCTCCCAAATAAACGACGAAAAATGGCCCTCGTGTGTTATAATGTCTCACTCTACTCGTGACTTAGCTCTTGCAAAATTCAGTCCATTATTCATAAACTCATCCGAATCAGTTAGATAATTTTCTTCCAGCTACCGAAGATTCTGGATGCCTGAAAAATGAACCATCAGAAAAACCAACGTTTATAAGACTGTACGAAATAGGGTTTTATTGCATCTCGAAAGAGAACTGAAAAATTATGGCGCCGTACTAGTTAATAAAGTTTAAGCGAGCTTCATTATATGAATCACAGTAATAAAGAATCTTTTCATCCGTGAAAGTTTCTCACGGATAAACACAGCAAATCTGAGTGAAACAATGAATAAGTTATTAGGGCTTTTGTCACAGCCATGCAACGCGAGGATCAATGCTTTACGCCTACTAAGTAATTAAGTATTGAACCATTGAAATTAAACGATGATAAAATACGCAAGAGAAGAATTTTATTCAACTTTTCTGAAACCTTACCTTACAAACAGCTATCATAAGGAATAAGACAACATACTGGAATGTTACTTACTAAAATACCACCAATTTCAACCTAAAAACTATGTATGAAAACGATTCAAATACCACAAATACCACAAATACCACAACTGACAACATGACAACACTTTTCGAAGACAACACACTGTTACCATGACAACACACTGTTACCATGTTACCATGACAACACACTGTTACCATGACAACACACTTCTACCATGACATCACACTTTAACCATGACAACACACTGTTACCTTTACAACATACTGTTTTCATGACAACACTCTATTACCATAACAACACACTGTTACCATGACAACACTCTGTTACCATAACAATACACAGTTACCATGACAACACACTGTAACCATGACAACACACTGTTACCATGACAACACACTGTTACCATGACAACACTCTGTTACCATAACAATACACAGTTACGATGACAACACACAGTTACCATGACAACACACTGTTACCATGACAACACACTGTTACCATGACAACACACTGTTACCATGACGACATACTGTTACCATGACAACACACTGTTACCATGACAACACACTG
Source organism: Beroe forskalii (assembly GCA_011033025.1). Lineage (NCBI taxonomy): Eukaryota > Metazoa > Ctenophora > Nuda > Beroida > Beroidae > Beroe > Beroe forskalii. The sequence goes on along the minus strand of WFMF01000588.1, from coordinate 42,164 downwards.
TTACCATGACAACACACTGTTACCATGACAACACACTGTTACCATGACAACACACTGTTACCATGACAACACACTGTTACCATGACAGCACACTGTTACCATGACAACATACTGTTACCACGACAACTCACTGCTACCATGACAACACACTGTTACCTTGACAACACTCTGTAACCATGACAACACACTGTTACCATAACAACACACTGTTACCATGACAACACCTCAGGTTACATGGGAGACACCCCAGAGAACCCTGCCGTAAGACAGGTTGTTCACTGTCTTCTGACATCCTACGTAGCACAGCTCATGATGGAACCAGACCCTAAAGTCATACTCAAACTTCTGAACAGGTAAATTCCTGCATTTCTTGTATCTTCCGCTAATCCACGAATCATCCCATTTTGACCACTTAGTTTATAACAGAAGTTTTCGAAAAACTTATGTTATGTCCATATGCACATTATCGTTGTCAGCTGATTACCGGAATCCTCTTTCAGCAACATCCAGAACCCATATTTCCTCTGGGACGGATCCACGAGGGCTGAACTACTGAACTACCTGGACGAGCAGGCCCAGTCTAGGACCAACTTTGACAACCCGGTTAGTAAATTAGTAATTAAGAAATAATTATTGGTAGATTTACTTGACTCCAATAGCAAAGTGTGCTTCATACATACTTACATATATGTAGTACATCACGCAGAAACTCGAATATATAAAAAGGTTTACAAGATAACCAATTCAACTGAAAATGATCTTTTGGAATAATTTTAGGTTGTTGAGCCGAAGTCTGAGTCGTCGGATTTGATAGACCTGGTATGTAAGCGAGGTGCATGTGTCAACTATTATCGTAGCACTGTTGGTTGCGTTTTTATTCGCAGTGTTCCCACTTCTGGCTGAATCCTTGCTCTCGTTGTATCATCAGAGCTGGTTTGAGTCAGAGTGGCTGTGAAAAAGAGCGTGACCTTATAATAGCACAGCTGATTATTTTTCATTCAAGGTATTAACATTGAACTAGCATTCATAATAGGCTTCATCCGTGGAAGAAATACTCAACTATTTGAAGCATTGAAGGGTAACTTTCTTGGGCCGTCAGGGGTCTTCATATCGTTGATACCCCTAGATAATCTCTGTTGCATGGGAAAGCTGAGTACTCTCTTGAGCGTTTATGGGGCAAAATCTTTCCCGAAATGGCTCTTTGGTATTAAACCGAAAGCAATAAAGAACTTTTTAAGAAGATAAAATCATCTGACAGAGAAATGAAAATTAAAAGTACCAAATACAATAAGTTCTAAGCAACAGAAGCAATGAAAGTTCGACCTGATAGATAGTATCATTATATCTCACTTATCGCACCATTTCTTGATTCTTTCAATTAACCCTTTCACCAGGAAGATTCTGGGTCAAGGCAAAATAGTTATGATAGTGTGAGTTAGTGTGAGACGTGAAGCATTCTTTAAATTAGATTATCTTGAGTTTTCTTAATTAATAAAGCTCACTGCTTAGCGCGACCCTCGATTTGATTGATTCTTCTTACAGAGCTATGAATCCCAGTGACAGAACACAGTCAGCGCCTCGCCGATCCCAAATTTCAGGAGTACCAAATCACGTCTTCCATCACCGGCATAGTTTTCCCGAAATTATACCTTAACAATTTTGTATCGTCTACTTAGCGGGTGTGTTTCGTTCATTGATTTTTTATGGCGATTACACATTTCTGTGCGCTGGGTATGAAATACATGCCACATAATCAAAAACCGAGGTAATTGTGGTGACTGCCTTGCTGATCAGATATCAGACAATTATTACAAAAATATTTAGTTACGGCACTTACCATAGTAAAATATGACAATTTAAAATGCACTTATAAACATTTTCCTTGTGTTTGAAAAATGAGTGCAATCAAGCAAAGAGTTGTGAACTAATGACATCAAAATACCGTCAAAATGTCGTAGTCCATCGCAACGAAAAGTTTTGCAGCTATCAGATAATGTCTTCACACTCAGATCAGTGTTTTTCCACTTTCAGAGCGGAGACGCGATTTCAGATCACGTCTGCACGCTCAGATCAGCATTTTGCCACGCTCAGCGCGGAGACGTGATTTTCAAATCACGTCTCCGCTCTGAAAGCAAAACACCGATCTGAGTGTGAAGACATTGTCTGATAGCTGCGGAACTTTTCGTTGCGATGGACTATGATATTTTGACGGTATTTTGATGTCATTAGTTCGCAATTCTTTGCGTGATTGCGCTTATTATTCAAACACAAGGAAAATGCTGAGAGTGGTAAAACGCTGATCTGAGAGTGCAGACGTGATCTGAAATCACGTCTTCATTCTCATAAGTCAATGCGGGAGCTATAACGACATTTTCTGACCAATATCGATTCCAAGGCCGTGCCTACGTTATTAAAACTATGATAACGCGTGCAGTTCGAAATGGTGTATTCATGCAACAACGAAATTTGGTGAAATTGCCAATGTCACGAATGTTGAATCGCCCTTTTGCGTCCAAGCTATCATATAGTGATTATGATTATCGTTAATTCTTCGCCAAAATCACGTCTGGAGAAGGCCGACTTGTCGCCACGCTGAGCGTGGCAGATCAGCAGTGTTCTGTCACTGGGCTATGAATTTTCTCATATCACAGCACTATCTTCATTAAACGTCGAACAATTTGCTAATTCATTTTTCATGAACGTCCTCGAACGTTGACTAATTTCTAAGTAGTGTCATTGCATCCGTACATCATTAATTGCACTCATTCAACGAGCTAACTTCTGACGCACAGAATTTGGCAATTTGCTTTTATGCTTGCTGTGCTAGCTGGTTCGTTAACTTGTTTTCCATTCAAAGTAACTTTGCAATTACACCACCCCCTGAAATATAGAAAAGTAGTGGGTACGTGTTATTAGAAGATGAACATTTTTGGAATAAACACACCGTTCTTAGATATACTTGTAAGCATCTTAAAGGTGCATGACGCGAAAAAAACAACTTTGCTTAAAATAGTAGCAGATCACTTGTGGATCACGCCTATGTATATCTTGCGGCGTGTGCTTAATTGCATCACCCTAATTAGAGCCCCCAAAGATTCCGCTTTCTGCAGCAATACAGCACCCTGCGCTGCATACTGTAAAGCCATATATTTTCGCGGGTGCCATTTTTCGCGTTTCTCTAAAAACAGACTAATTTCACGGTTTTAATTTTCACGCATTTCAAAATTCTTTAAACATAAACCAGTGGTTGTACGTGGCCATTTATCATTTTCGCTTAAATTGCTGTACACCTTGATAGCCGGTGATTGAACAAAGGCAAAAGCCCAGTAATGAGGTGTCTTGTTCGTCTATGTTTACTTAACTGTGCCTCTGTTTGTCAGACATTACAGCATGTCATTCGTAAACGATACTGCGAACTTAGTTGAGGGCTTAATGTTTCTAATGAGACACTTTGAGTTGAAAAATAATGCCTTGATGACGATCCAATCTATCGAATAGGTACTTAAGAGGGAATAACGGCAAATGAAGCTGTGTGCTCTCTGCTATACCTACTAACAATGTAAATACGCAGATATAAATTTATCTCCAAGAATTGAAAATTAACTTCACGGCTGATATTTTCGCGGAATTTCTTTTCCAAATGAATGCGCGAAAATTAATGCCGCGCGAAAATTAATGGCTTTACAGTATCAATATCAACAACAGTACGCTAGCGATACAGCGAGGCTAATTGTATTATAATAACAGTCTTGGTGCTACGTCCCACTTTTCACCCGGATAATTACGACATTAATTTATATCATTTGATTCACCAACCAAAAAATTGCAAAAAAACAGATGCTATATGCGACAAAATGAACAGTTTAAACAGTAAATTCAATCTGTATTGACTGGATCACTATAGCCAGTGTAAATCTTAGTACTTTGACAGGGCTTCCAGGTCATCAGGTCCCTCTTCATTCTTTTGACCCAATTTTTTCTTCTTAGAGGATCTTTTGGCAGGAATATGTACCGTAAAAAGTCTCTCCCAGGATGTGCTCTGTACTGTCCTAATTGTCCCAAACTTAAGATTTGGACAGGGACAAATGGGACAGACCAAATGGGACTCAAAAGCGAATTGGCACTTGGACAATTGGGACAAGTGGGACAGAGAAAAATGTGACCCAAACAGTGAATTGGACAGGGACATTTGGGAAAACTAGGACAAATGTGGCAGAGATTAATGGGACTAAAATGGTTGTTTGTGAGCGGCAGTTTGGCATTCTTTACCACCACCTGTCTGTTTTAAAGCAAAAGTATAAAGTTACAGTGTAGTGACAGTGTAGCGGCAGTTGCTGTGTTGCAAATGCCACGTTCTTTTTTCGTTAATAGGTTTCGAGAGAAAGAAAGCTTATTAAACGAAGACAACCAAACAAAGACAGCCAAACGTACTGAGTATAGTAGTATGGAGAAAAATCTTCAGACAGAAAGAGTCAAAATTCATTTGAATGATAAAAAACCTCGAATCAATTTTAGAATAACTGATTTTTTTCACTTCTTTATTTGCCCCAAAAGTCCCAAAAACAGTCCCAAACTCAAAAAGTTACACTCCCCCTATAACAAGTAAGAGCTGCTATCAACAAAACAGAATGTAGCATTGTCAGAACGCTGAAGATTCGTTATTATTGAAACTTGAAATGCATAGTTTCATTCGTTAATTGAACTATTATTATGGTAATTAAAAAGTTCGAAAAAACCTTATTACAGTGTGTTAACAAGAGTAAATAATTAGCCAAAGCGTCTAGGACGAGAAAAATGTATTTTACATCACAACATGACACTAAACACGAACAGAAACATTGGAACGCAATGTAAACAATACATGCGCAGAAGTGAAGGTGCTGTATTGCTGAATCCGGAACAAATTAGTTTATCCAATTAGACCGGTAATACATGAAATTTACCCGCCCATACTTACCACAAGTTTTTGTTATGATATAAGGATCACATTAAGCCAATAAAATGTATATGTTAATTTTTCATGATTATCGCGTCATGCACCTTTAAAATAGCACCTCATGTAATACGCACAACGATCTTCAGATTTTAAAGCTGTAAGCATCTTAAAATAGCATTCTGACTCCTCCTAGTTTTATATTACCCTGCTCTACATATTGCATTGTAGGACGCAACGTACGGCACAGAGTTTGTTTTCTCTGCCCACAAGGAGGAGCTGATCCTGGGAGACATATTCGTGAGGATCTACAACGAACAACCCTCCTACCCCCTCAAAGATCCTACCAAGTTCTGCATTGTAAGTTTGTTATTGTCTACAGCCTAGAAAACGAGGGGTAAAACGAAATACCGGTTAACCGGGCGTTTTAGACAACTGAAACTGTAACCGGATTAATTGAGAAACGGTAACCGGTTGTTTACTACTACGGCCTAGTTAAGTGCAATGTTTGCAAATCATTCGCAGCGCTTACATTTCCACTCATCACCCACTCCTCCTGCCTTATTTGACGCATGATATGTTGGATGTAATCGTGCCATGTTGCAATTATCAAATATGTTTCAGAATTTGCTGAGTTTCCTGGGAGATCAAGCTCAGTACCTACACTCCCATCTTTCTATGAGCAACGGAAACATCAACTCTGAGGTGACGATTCTAACACAGCTGTTTCCGAATTCCGAAAATCTTGGAATTCTACTTGTCTATATAGCACTTGTAGAAAGTCTTCTAGTTATATCAACAGATAACTTCCTTTTCTCAGCAAAGAATATGGCGTCAACGATTTTCCAATTTACTCGTAATCATTTTCAGATTAAACCAGAATATGAACAGCGCATGAAGCACAGTCACATGAGTTTAGAAGCACTCCGACACTGCATGCAACACAACCCTGGCAACGAGGTAAAAACGAGGCGTTAAATTTATGAATTCATGTCGAAATTTTCGATACAAACTTTTATTTATCAAAAACAAACGGCAACTCGGTAATCTGCCGATGCACACCTGGGGCACAACCTGGGCACACCTGAGGCACATCTCGGGCTCATTTCGGGCACACTTCAGACACAAGACACACCTGGGGCACATTTGGGCACAATCACCTTGGGCACTCCCTTTGGCACACTTGGGATACACCTGGGGCACATTTCACATTTCGGACACAATTAATGTACAAAACATATCTGGGGCACAACCACCAGATGGCACATTTCGGGCACACCTGGGGCACATCTTTGACACACCTGGGCACATCTTGGGGCACATTTCGCGAATTATAGTCATATTCAGTAACAGCGCTCAAGATGTACATTTCGGGAAGTATAGTCATATTCAGTAACAGCGCTCAAGATGTGGCATAAATGTTTAGAAATTACTCAATCACACAACAACAACATATTATAACAAATAAAGGCATGGGGAAACAAACAGTTGCTCGTTCTCTTGGAGCGTATGACAAAATGAGTACTGACTACTGACAACAATACGATACCTTCATCACAATATACTGTGGAGAGTGCAATTCAAATCTAACTATCATTGCTGTGTTACCATTTATAAACAGCAGAATGTAATTTTAGATCATATCCTCTATCAGAGCACCTGTTGCGGTTATTTCAAGCTCCTCTTCGCTCTGCTTAAGATGAAAAACGAAGCTATCCAGCTGCTGGCACTTGAAGTTCTAGTACTGGTGACTAGGAACCAGGACTGCGTCAACAGCATCGCAGAGAGCAAGGTTAGATTGCGTGAGTGGTAACGCAGATAGCAAGGTTGGTTCGCGTGGGGGGTAACGCAGAAAGCAAGGTAAGTTCGCGTGAGTGGTAACGCAGAGAGCAAGGTAAGTTCGTGTGGGGGGTAACACAGAAAGCGAGAGCAAGGTTAGATCGCGTGATTGGTCATGCAGAGAGCAAGGTTAGTTCGCGTGAGTGGTAACGCAGAGAGCAAAGTAAGCTTGCGGGGAGGGGGGTAACGCAGAGAGTAAGGTTAGATCGCGTGGGGGGTAACGTACAGAGCAAGGTTAGATCGCGTGGGGGGCAACGCAGACAGCAAGGTTAGTTTGCGTGAGGGGAACCCAGAGAGCAAGATAAGTTCACGTGAGTGGTAACGCAGAGAGCAAGGTTAGTTTGCGTGAGAGGTAACGCAGAGAGCAATGTTAGATCGCGTGGGGGGGGGGTAACGCAAAGAGCAAGGTTAGATCGCGTGGGGGTAACGCAGAGAGCAAGGTTAGTTCCTGCACTCACTCGCGTTATACTGCTTCTTACACTGCTGATGCCGCGTAGGAACTCGCGTGTTTAACACTTTAACGTTAATCATGACACCGGTTTTCATACTCTAACGAATGCTCTTGTTCCCTTTGCAACACATCTCTTATCTCAGGTCATGGGAAGTCTGCTGGTTATGTTAATGATGTTGCCACCTTCACGATCTTCAGTTCTGCAGGTTCGATTTTCTTCACACTACCTTATTTATTATTTTTGAGAAGTCAATAATTAATCATAGTCATACCCGCTACTGAATGTACTACGAAGTAATATGGAAGCGAATTATCACTTTTCATACACTTTTGATTTCAAAAATCCCTTACTGACGCTGCCTTTTGATTTAGGTGCTGCACGCTTTGGTTTCAAACACGACGATATTGAAGGAGGTGCTTACAAAAGGTGCCCTGATTTACCTCCTCCACCTTTTCTGTAACTCCTCAGCACCAAACATTAGGGAGGACACTGCTCTTCTCTTCTCCAAGGTGGGTATTTCCTCTGAAATTTGTGATGATATCATACTATTAACATTTAACATTTACACCATTTTTGATAGTTCTTAAAACTTGTCTTCCTGATGATAATTCTCGGCCACAATTTTTGGAAGCTTCATAGTCTTTTAATGTAACGATAATCAGCCAATGGTTACCATTATGTTAGGTGACAAGTTAACAACTTTCTTTTTCAGATGTTAAGTGACAAGTTAACAACTTTCCGTTTCAGATGTTAAGTGACAAGCTGATGGGTCCCAAAGTCCGGCTGGTTCTACTCAAGTTCCTGCCCTCGCTGTTCGTGGAAGCCCTAACGGACAGCTGCGAGACAGCCATCCACATGTTCGACAACAACCACGAGAACCCTGAACTGGTGTGGAAGGACGAGGGAAGGGAGAAGTTGTGTAGGACAGTGCAGAAAATGATGACGATGCATTACACGGAACAGGTGAAAGGATGACAGATACCTTGATACTGATGAAGATTTTCGAAACTTTATAAAACTTTTGTTTCAACTCAACTTAAAAAGTTAAATGTGGCTTAACTTGAGTGTAAATTCATACCTTGTCCCTAATCCGCCCTCTTTGCACCAACTCAAAATGTACTCTTTCCTTCTCAACTCAATCCATACCTTGTCCCTAATCCTGGGTAACCCTCTTTGTCCCAGGTGAAAGACGCGGATGTGTCATGGCTCATCCCTACCGACTTCAACGTGAAGTACTCTGACATGGCTGGGGAGTTGATAGTGGGAGGCGTGTACCTCAAGTACTTCATCAAACAACCCAGCTGGAGTGTCAGGAAGCCACGGGAGTTCATGTCAGCTCTCTTTGAGGTTTGTGAGAAATTATCAAAATATTAGTTAATTGAACATTCTCATGAGCGCTTTTTCAAAATGTTTCCTGGTATTCTTCTCCTAGCACGTAGTAATAAGGGTAGTCATGATTGCTAAGTATGATTCAATTACATGAATTCGTGAATTCTAAACGTTCGAAAGTCACCTGTATTTCTATTTCATCAGATCCCGATCACCACGTATAACTTTGCAGGCGGTGCTATCAAGACCGGAGGGAGGAGACGAAGTAGAGACCATTGCAGGTGCTCTGATTGCCTTGCTCACATCACAGGCCGTCCTGGCTGAACAAGTACCCCCGCTTGGACACATCCCCAAACTCTTGCAGGTTTGAAGATGCTGTACCGCCGCTTCATTCGGTGTTGCCACATGCTATGTGCCCCTGTTTGTTCGCGCGCCTTTTCATCGAGTCTGCACGCGCAAAATAGGTTCAACAGCGTAGGACAAACTCGGTGGTATCAAGTATTGGATGTAGTGGGTGCGTATTGGTCCCAAAGAGAGCCATGTAACTGATCGACTTTTAGTGTATGAACCCACTTTCAAACCCCACTTTTTCGACGTAAAACTCGAGAGTCGAGAGATCCATATTATATGCTCCCCCAGTACGTTACACACTATTATGACTTAATCTATTACACACTCTATAAAACACTCGATATAAACCTATTACCCTTTCCTTGCAGTTGATTTCAAGCCGTCCGGCTGAGTGTGGTAGAGTTGGACTCCAGATCCTGAGTGCTATGAGCGACAGTGATGGGTGTGTCAAGACGTTCGCAAACACTCCAAACACGATACAGAGCATCATGACCGCCATGAGGAACGGACATGATGCTGTGGCTGTAGGTTAGTAGGGCCATATTTGGAATAATGTGTTAAGGGAACCTGCTTATCTTTAATTCAAAACTTTGGGTCTACTATTGTGGGTATACTAAACTGTGGATCATTAATTGGAATTGGCCACCATTCAAAGGACGATGATATGTTCCCCCATCCACCTTTCATATTTCCCAGGGGCTATGGTGTTGCACAAGTCGTTCACTAAGAACCAGCCAGCTCTGGTTGCTCAGGCAATCCAAGTTGACTTGGTGCCGTATCTTCTCAGTCTGTTGGATGACGTGGTTCATACTCCATCTGCTGCCAAAGCCCAGGTATAGCAGCTTTTTCAGTATTAACCTCATCTTGGAGTGTATTTCTACCTTTTTACTTTAGCTATCGTATATCCTAGACCATCCTCTAATTTTATTTAAATCATGCCTTTTCATTCCCATATTTTATTTTTTGTTGCTATTCTCACTTGTTCTAGGTTGTCATTGCTCTGAAAGCTATGCAAATGGATTTGTTGAACGGAGGCAAAGTCCTCGAGAAACTGGAGCAGAGTTCCATCTGGAACAGCTACAAAGACCAGAAACACGATCTCTTCTTTGGAGGTGAGAATCCAAAATCGTAAATCAAACGATGGTATTACTTTTTCAAAGATTTTAAGACCAAATATTAACGAAATTAACGTTACTTCTTCTTATAAAATCGCACATTGCTGTTACGCCTGATCTGGTTCTGACCCCTCGCTTCCCCACCAGACGACTCGTACGGCAGGGTACCTGACAGGGCCTGTAGGAGCAGCTGGATACCTCACTGCCGGACCAGCAAACATCATATCAGACACCCCACCGCCACTTAACTCTTCAGTAAACGAGGGACATCGCTCCCGACCTGACGCTCTCTGAGGTATCTGGGGGATGTGTTACTCTGAGTGATGTGCGTTACTCTGAGTGATGTGTGTTACTCTGAGTGATGTGCGTTACTCTGAGTGATGTGCGTTACTCTGAGTGATGTGCGTTACTCTGAGTGATGTGTGTTACTCTGAGTGATGTGTGTTACTCTGAGTGATGTGTGTTACTCTGAGTGATGTGTGTTACTCTGAGTGATGTGTGTTACTCTGAGTGATGTGTGTTACTCTGAGTGATGTGTGTTACTCTGAGTGATGTGCGTTACTCTGAGTGATGTGTGTTACTCTGAGTGATGTGCGTTACTCTGAGGGATGTGCGTTACTCTGAGTGATGTGCGTTGCTCTACGTGATATACGTTACTCTGAGTTATGTTCGTTGCTATGAGTGATGTGCGTTACTCTGAGTGATGTGTGTTACCTAGGAACGTTTCATTTTGATTGAATGCTACTACAAAGACATTGATTGACTCTTTACGATATGTTAACTAATTAATCAAATAATTAAGTTGTCAGTTAACGGTGATGGGCTAGTAAAGTTTTATATACAGAAAATGAAAAGAAACAAAATCACGCGACTGGCAGCAGTCAAAAGTCCTTTTGATTACTGTAAATTTGAATTGAGTTCAATCTGTGCGCCAAATCAAATTGCTTCTATCACACGTGATTTCGTTTCTAATATATGCTTTTTTTAGTTTTCTTGCTGTTGAGTGTTGAGGTTAATTATTTACGTTTATGAATATGATGATGGAAGTGTATACCATTTCAGCATTTTTAAGGATGTGTTAAAATGATATTCATTGATTGATTTTTCATAAAACATCAATTTAGATAAATGAAAAATTTACGGTTTAGACAAAAATAAGTACTGCTTCGCCTACCAGCTATTACCAAGAAAGGAGCATAAATGATTTCTATGTTTTGTGCTTTTCTAATGAATGAATTCAGTCTGTGAAATTAATATATTATGTGTTAAGGAACTGTAGATTGTCGATTTGTATGAAATTCAAAATTCGGGTCCAATCATCACGATTTTGAGGGAGTTTCTGGAAGTTTTCTCGAGCTGATATGAATTTAGTCCAGTGAGTGTGATGGGAGAATGATTCATTTGGATATATTACGGTATAAAAGTTGTGACATAAATCAGAACACCAACCGTAGCGCCTGATCGGCCAGTCGACATTGTCGCGTTACGAAACTACTGTCGGTAGTGCTGAGTTTTCCACCGTGCTATTCTGATCTATGTCATACGTGAAGGTTCCTGATTGATCATTTATTATGTTGACAGTCTTGATTTATGGTTAACTGAATACTCGTTATTGTTTGATAATCACTGTTAATTTCATCAGGGTATATGATGATGAGATGATGCCATGGATTGTAAAATCCGTAAATTTTTTGATTGTGGCTATTGATTCCGACAGATTATCCGTAATCAATGCTGAGAACTCAAGCATTGCTATAATTTGGTTTACTCCTCTTACACGAGTTCGCCTAGTAATTGACCTGTGATAATTGTAATGTTTTATAAGGATTGAATTGTGATAAGACGATGGTTTCAATTTCTTATCTCTTCCACCTCCCCTCCCCAGTCCTCTAACCTCAAACCCTAGGCCTAAAAACCCTAGCCTAATTTTGTGACAATTTTGGTCAAAAAATGATACAACCAGTTCAAATGCAATTGATAATGATAATGATATTCAACTTAATCGATAGATCATATCATTTCATAGCCTAAAATGTTAAGATTTCTCTGTTCAATTGTCCAATCATATCATATCATCTCTCCGCTGTCCAATATCCGTCATATCATCTTGAGGTCATCTTAAGCTTCAGTACCAGCTTCAGTTGCCTCTTCCTCAGCAGCCTCAGTGGGCTCATCCTCTACTTCTTCTGGAACTGCGTAGTTGCAGCAGGAGATACCCAAGCCTTCAGTCTGGAAGTCTCCGTAGCATCCGAATCCAGTGGCGTTCGGGGTTGTTAGCTGAAACATGGCGATGTGTCAAATTGATATAGAAACGGTAAAAGTATATTCTACACTGAGAAAATTGATAAACAGGGTCATTTTTCTCGTGCAATATGAATATCCAACTAACCATCACATCCCCTTTCGGGATGGATCAGGATGGCAACTCTCAATCACAGAGAGGATCATATTGCCTATCTCTGAAATGTCGTCTGTAAAATGCCCCCCTGACCAGTGACCATTGGTTCATTGTGATTTGTTAAGTGCCACTTTACTGATGGATTGAAAATCACCTGTAAATGCGCATTGCCTCCGGAACTAACCTTAGATACTGTCTCCAGTTTGGTAGATTCAGGAACCAGTGTTTTAGGAACTAACCTTAGATACTGTCTCCAGTTTGGTAGATTCAGGAACCAGTGTTTTAGGAACTAACCTTAGATACAGTCTCCAGTTTGGTAGATTCAGGCACCAGTGTTTTAGGAACTAACCTTAGATACAGTCCCCAGTTTGGTAGATTCAGGAACCAGTGTTTTAGGTACCAACCTTAGATACAGTCTCCAGTTTGGTAGATTCAGGCACCAGTGTTTTAGGAACTAACCTTAGATACAGTCTCCAGTTTGGTAGATTCAGGCACCAGTGTTTTAGGAACTAACCTTAGATACAGTCTCCAGTTTGGTAGATTCAGGCACCAGTGTTTAGGAACTAATCTTAGATGTCTCCAGTTTGGTAGATTCAGGCACCAGTGTTTTAGGAACTAACCTTAGATACAGTCTCCAGTTTGGTAGATTGAGGCACCAGTGTTTTAGGAACTAACCTTAGATACAGTCTCCAGTTTGGTAGATTGAGGCACCAGTGTTTTAGGAACTAACCTTAGATACAGTCTCCAGTTTGGTAGATTCAGGCACCAGTGTTTTAGGAACTAACCTTAGATACAGTCTCCAGTTTGGTAGATTCAGGCACCAGTGTTTTAGGAACTAACCTTAGATACAGTCTCCAGTTTGGTAGATTCAGGCACCAGTGTTTTAGGAACTAACCTTAGATACAGTCTCCAGTTTGGTAGATTCAGGCACCAGTGTTTTAGGTACTAACCTTAGATACAGTCTCCAGTTTGGTAGATTCAGGAACCAGTGTTTAGGAACTAACCTTAGATACAGTCTCCAGTTTGGTAGATTCAGGAACCAGTGTTTTAGCGTACCATTTCTTGCTCTTGTTGTTGGGATCCTCCTTGTCAACGCAAACACACCCGACCTTTGCAGCGACCACCTCGGCTGCTGCCGCACAGGTCTTTTCCTCCATTGCGTTCACCTGCTTCACAATAGCTTTACAGTTAGCCTTTGCTGTCTTCCCGGAAGGTCCATCCCACGCAAAACTCTCGTCGGTGAAATAGGTGCCTTTAAGCTTGTTATGGCCGCCATTGTACGCCTTAGCCCTCCAACTCTGGGCCAAGTCAAAGAGAAGAACGCTGGCAAGGATAGCCAAGGATACCACCTTCATTTTGTACGAGAAGAAGTTGATGAAGAACTAAAAGTTGAAGTAAAATTATGATAGATAGGTAATCTGCCTCAACACGCTTTTTTACCCGCTTATATATTGGGTTGGGTACAAAGGGAGCTAAACAACAAGTGTGTTTTGCCGTTTTGGTAAAGCTGTGAGGATCATTGGTGGGGTGTGGAGTATTTGCTTTGTTACTGAGTGGTAAACAATGATAAAAATTTAAATATATCAGTTCATTGTTCGATGTAGCAGCCCTCGCAAAGCATATGATCGTTTTAAGCACAAATATAGGAATATTTGACATTTGAGCCCACAAAATATGATGATATTTATATTTTTGTTACCCTGACTCAATTGTTCTCGGTCGTTTTGCAAGGACGAATGGTGGAAATATGGTCAACAAACATTTAGCCTGAGCTGACTGGCTCACCTGTCAACTTTTACTTTAAGCTGGTATTACTATTAGTATTACCAATGGCAAAACAATAACATTTTTAAGTGAAAGTTGACAGGCTGAGCCAGTGAGCCCAGGGGTAAATGTTTGATTACCAATGGTACAGGTAATGGCGTCACTAGGAGTAGGCGGTGTTGGCAAGGTTGGCATCCCGAATTTGAGTTTATCCAGCGCTTTGTGGTATGAAATTTACATCACGTTCAACTTAGCATCATCCTGCTGCATTTTAAACTTAAATCTGCAAATCTATAATAACTTTCCATTGGGTTAATTTTCTCCATTTCTAATGTATCTACAATGTACAAGCACAGTGCTTTAACTTGTAGTTGGAAGCACTGTTGTAAGCATTGTTACCGTGCCGGTACTGCTCTCTTGCTACCTGCAAGTGCAACGCTCCACAAATTCGTGATTTGTTCGGAGCACAATCTAAAAAGTTTGGTTTGACGATGCCGGCGTTGAATTTGTAATTGTAATTGTAGTTGTAGCCAACTACAATTCAGAAAGCATGGGGACATCAGTGGATTCATTGACATTCGACATTGATTGATATTGATAATGATTGGACAATGGAAAAAAAATTCAAATAAGAAGTGTCATTGTCAATTGAATTTGGTTGGCAGTAAACTGACAGTGACCACTGACCATGACTTAATTAACACAGTTTATAATTAAGCAAATTGAAAAACTCGAGTTTTAAAATTTGAAATTAATTTGAAAATGTAATCCCAATTCCATTACATTTAGGAATCTTTCAGGGCTTCTGGCAGAAATTCACTCGTTTAACCGTTTAGGTCTTCCAATTATACCTTCCAATTCCATTGTGAGAACACCCGTTCACTATGTTTGTGGGTCATTTAAAACACGCCCTAAATATTATATAATGAATGGTTTTATGTTACTCCATGTTACGGAGCCTTATTTTGCGCGCGCGAGCGCGCCTCTTCAGAGAAGAGGCAAAATAAGGCTCCACCATAATGGTAATAGTCGATGCGCGTCGTAACTAATTATCGCGCGCGCTGAAAATATCACGCGCATTGGATTCAGCGTGGATGGTTTACATAACATGAATTGCATCGCGGCTGCACGATATGTCATTATGCAGTAAAAAGAGCCGGTGCTCACGAGCAGCAAGCATAATCAAACGGGGTACAAGGAGCCGGTGCTCACAGATTCACAAGCAATTAGCTAAATCAAATGGAGTAGATAGAGCGGGGCCCAAAGAGTTACAAGCAGCAAGCATTATCAAAAGGGGCAGATAGAGCCGGGCCCACAGGCCAGAGTCACCTGCAGCAAGCACCATCAAATGGAGTAGATAGAGCCGGGCACACAGAGTCTCCTGTAACAAGTATAATCAAATGGAGTAGACAGAGCAGGGCCCACAGGCCAGAGTCACCTGCAGCAAGCATAATCAAATGGATTAGATAGAGCCGGGCACACAGAGTCTCCTGCAGCAAGCATAATCAAATGGAGTAGATAAAGCCGGGCACACGGAGTCTTCTGCAGCAAGCATAGTCAAATGAGGTAGATAGAGCCGGGCACACAGAGTCCTGCAGCAAGCATAATCAAATGGGGTAGATACTAGATAAAGCCGGGCACACAGAGCCACCTGCAACAAGCAAAATCAAATGGAGTAGACAGAGCCGGGCACACAGAGTCCTGCAGCAAGCATAATCAAATGGAGTAAATAGAGCTGGGTCCGAAGAGTCACAAGTAGCAAGCATAATTAAATGGACTAGACGGAGCCGGGCACACAGATTCTCCTGCAGCATTAAGCATAATCAAATGGGGTTCATAGAGTCGGGCACACAGAGTCACCTGCAGCAAGCATAATCAAATGGATTAGATAGAGCCGGGCACACAGAGTCTCCTGCAGCAAGCATAATCAAATGGAGTAAATAGAGCCGGGCACACAGAGTCTCCTGCAGCAAGCATAATAAAATGGGGTAGATAGAGCCGGGCCCACAGAGTCACCTGCAGCAAGCATAATCAAATGGATTAGATAGAGCCGGGCACACAGAGTCTCCTGCAGCAAGCATAATCAAATGGAGTAAATAGAGCCGGGCCCACAGAGTCTCCTGCAGCAAGCATAATCAAATGGAGTGTTAGAGCCGGGCACAGAGTCACAAGCAGCAAGCATAATCAAATGGAGTAGATAGAGCCGGGCACATAGAGACACTTGCAGCAAGCATAATCAAATGGAGTAGATAGAGCCGGGCCCATAGAGTCACTTGCAGCAAGCATAATCAAATGGGGTAGATAGAGCCGGGCCCAGACTCACTTGCAGCCATTATCAAATCCATAGAGTCACAGAGTCACTTGCAGCAAGCATAATCAAATGGGGTTGATAGAGCGGGCCCACAGACAGTCACTTGCAGCAAGCATAATCAAATGGATTAGATAGAGCCGGGCACACAGAGTCCTGCAGCAAGCATTATCAAATGGAGTAGATAGAGCCGGGCACAAGGAGTCTCCTGCAGCAAGCATAATCAAATGGAGTAATTAGAGCCGGGCACACGGAGTCTCCTGCAGCAAGCTGCAAGCATAATCAAATGAGGTAGATAGAGCCGGGCCCACAGAGTCACCTGCAGCAAGCATAATCAAATGGATTAGATAGAGCTGGGCACACAGAGTCTCCTGCAGCAAGCATAATCAAATGGAGTAAATAGAGCCGGGCCCACAGAGTCTCCTGCAGCAAGCAAAATCAAATGGAGTAGATAGAGCCGGGCCGACAGAGTCTCCTGCAGCAAGCATAATCAAATGAGGTAGATAGAGCCGGCACACAGAGTCCTGCAGCAAGCATAATCAAATGGGGTAGATACTAGATAGAGCCGGGCACACAGAGCCACCTGCAGCAAGCATAATCAAATGGATTAGATAGAGCCAGGCACACAGAGTCTCCTGCAGCAAGCATAATCAAATGGAGTAAATAGAGCCGGGCCCACAGAGTCACTTGCAGCAAGCATAATCAAATGGGGCAGATAGAGCCGGGCACACAGAGTTTCCTGCAGCAAGCATAATCACATGGAGTAGATAGAGCCGGGCCCACAGAGTCACCTGCAGCAAGCATAATCAAATGGGGTAGATAGAGCCGTGCCCACAGAATCTCCTACAGCAAGCATAATCAAATGGAGTAGATAGAGCCGGGCCCACAGAGTCACCTGCAGCAAGCATAATCACATGGAGTAGATAGAGCCGGGCACACAGAGTCACCTGCAGCAAGCATAATCAAATGGGGTTGATAGAGCCGGGCCCACAGAGTCACTTGCAGCAAGCATAATCAAATGGATTAGATAGAGCCGGGCACACAGAGTCTCCTGCAGCAAGCATAATCAAATGGGGTAGATAGAGCCGGGCCCACAGATTCTCCTGCAGCAAGCATAATCAAATGGAGTAAATAGAGCCGGGTCCACAGTGTCACTTGCAGCAAGCATAATCAAATGGGGTATAGAGCCGGGCCCAGTCGTACCTGCAGCAAGCATAATCAAATGGGGTATAGAGCCGGGCACACAGAGTCACCTGCAGCAAGCAAAATCAAATGGGGTTCATAGAGCCAAGCACACAGAGTCACCTGCAGCAAGCATAATCAAATGGAGTAGATAGAGCCGTTCACAGAGTCACTGCAGCAAGTTAGCATAATAAATGGAGTCAATAGAGCCGGGCCCACTGAGTCTCCTGCAGCAAACATAATCACATGGAGTTGATAGAGCCGGGCCCACAGATTCTCCTGCAGCAAGCATAATCAAATGGGGCAGATAGAGCCGGGCCCACAGAGTCACCTGCAAGTATAATCAAAATAAAATAGAGCCGCCCACTAGAGCCTCTCTAAAGGCAAAATATAATTCAAGGAGTTGATAGAGCCACAGATTCTCCCAAAAGGAGTAAATCAAATGCGATAGAGCTGGGGCCTGAGTCCTGCAAGCATAATCAAATGGGGTAGATAGAGCCGGGCCCACAGAGTCTCCTGCAGCAATTAAATGGAGAGAGAGAGAGCTGTGAGTTCTGCAGCAAGTATACTAAATGGAGAGAGCGGGCCCATGAGAGTTCTGCAAAGGGGTATAATTAAATGGAGTAGATAGATGGGCCCACAGAGTCTCCTGCAGCAAAGCATAATTAAAGTCGGAGTAGACAGAGCCGGGCCCATTGGGGTGAGTCACTTTGGCAGCAAGCATAATCAAATGACAGGGATAGAGCCGGGCACAGTGGAGCTCTCGCAGCAAGAAGGAATCAAATGTAAAAGTATAGAGTTGGGCCCAGATTCTGCAAGCAGCAATCAGAATGGAGTAAATAGAGCCGGGGTCCACAGTGTCACTTGCAGCAAGCATAATCATACGGGTAGATAGAGCCGGGCCCACAGGAGTCACCTGCAGCAAGCATAATCAAATGGGGAGCAGAACCGGGCACAGGTAGAGTCACCTGGCAAGCATAATCAAATGGAGTAGATAGAGCCGGGCCCACAGAGTCACCTGCAGCAAGCAATAAAATGGAGTAAATAGAGCTGGGCCCACTGAGTCTCCTGCAGCAAACATAATCATGGCTGGAGTTGATAGAGCTGGGCCCATGGTAGATTCTCCTGCAGCAAGCATAATCAAATGGGGCAGATAGAGCCGGGCCCACAGAGTCACCTGCAGCAAGCATAATCAAATGGGGTAAATAGAGCCGGGCCCACTGAGTCTCCTGCAGCAAACATAATCACATGGAGTTGATAGAGCCGGGCCCACAGATTCTCCTGCAGCAAGCATATAAATCAAATGGGGCAGATAGAGCCGGGCCCACAGAGTCTCCTGCAGCAAGCATAATCAAATGGGGTAGATAGAGCCGGGCCCACAGAGTCTCCTGCAGCAAGCATAATTAAATGGAGTAGATACTAGATAGAGCCGGGCACACAGAGTCTCCTGCAGCAAGCATAATTAAATGGACTAGATAGAGCTGCACAGAGTCTCCTGCAGCAAGCATAATCAAATGGAGTAGATAGAGCCGGGCCCAGAGTCTCCTGCGCAAGCATAATTAAATGGAGTAGAGCCGGGCCCACGAGTCAACTGCAGCAAGTATAAACAAATGGGGTAGATAGAGCCAGGCCCACAGAGTCAACTACAGCAAGCATAATCAAATGGAGTAGATAGAGCCGGGCACACAGAGTCAACTACAGCAAGCATAATCAAATGGAGTAGATAGAGCCGGGCACACAGAGTCAACTACAGCAAGCATAATCAAATGGAGCAGATAGAGCCGGGCACACAGAGTCTCCTGCAGCAAGCATAATCAAATGGGGTAGATAGACTTAGAGCCGGGCCAACAGAGTCTCCTGCAGCAAGCATATAATAAAATGGAGTAGATATAGCCGGGCCCACAGAGTCACATCTCACAAGCAAATATCAATTAGCATAATGAAAACGGTTAGAAAAGTAGAAAGAGCAGATGGCCACACAAAACAAATAATTTAATGAAGTAATGAGTAGCAACGAACTGCGTAAAAACATCAACTGTTTATGGAAAGCCGGACACATTCCTCACTCTAGTGCTCAGCAGATAGTTTATTCCATATATGGGTATCACCTGACAATCATTTCAAGGAACGCCTGTTAAACCTGACCTACGTCATCAGTTTATCCAACGCGATTCGGAGGATCTCAAAATATGGTCATCTCTGCTAGAGTGACTCTCAACCTAGAGCGCGGCGTACGACGCGCGCACTCAAACAATTAATGCCCAAATATGGTTGAATCACTTAATAGGGGCGTAAAATATGCGCCCCGAGCTGAGGAGCGAATCTTACCATTGTTGCGTGGCCCTGTTTGTGACTTTTCTACGAAAAGCGCGCGCAAGCGCGAACAAACAGGGACACGTAACATGTGGTAAGTTTTATGCACTAAAATTAGCCATCAAGTTATCTCATTCGCCCAAGTCCGTGGGCTCCTGGCTCCATTCAGCTGCTTTGCTTGTTGCCTGCCACAACAACCATTGTTCGGCATTGTCCGTATGCATTGTACAGTATATAATTTGTTTTATAAGATAACACAAACTTAACAAATAACAGCTTGTTGGTACCCATCGGCCATCACAGTCAAATTATCAATATTAATTACAACTGTCAATGTAGAAAAGTAGAAATAACTGAACATGAAATGAATTAAATTGGATTTTTCAGTAAATTTAATCGGGCGATTTGGATTTAAGTCAATACTCAAGGTTGCTCTAACCAGATCCCTAGTTTACTTTTAGGGGAATACTCAAGGCCGGGCCCATGGGTCTTTCAGTTTATTAAGCCTTTTTTGACTCATCATCAACGAGCACACATGGGTCGGTCTTCCACAGTTCCACTCTGTCTCTCATTGCCTTGTCAGACGTTGCCTAGCCTTCGGCGGACGTGCGCGCGCCCGCCGAAGGCGTAGGGGTCAGACAACGTCTGACAAATTTGTCCTACGTTGTTGCTAAACACGTATATCCCTGTCTGCGTTGCGCGGCGCGCTTCCTCAGAAGGGAAGCGCCGCGCGCGTACACACACCTTTATGCGGGCTTGCGCTTAGGAACCTACGTTGTAGGACCTATTTTGCGAATTGCGCGCGCAAGCGCGCGTGTTCAGAGAACACGAACACGTTTGTGACTTTTCGAAGAAAAGGCGCGCGCGCGCGAACAAACAGGGACACATAGCATGTGGCAATAATATTTAAATCTTGCCAGGCGTTGCCTGGCCCCCTCGCGCTCGGCGCGCGCCCCGACTCGCAGAGTCGGGGCACACAACGTCTGGCAAATAAAATCAGCACTGAAAACACATTTGTTTTAGATTTCTTTGATAACTTTGGTTGCTAAACGCGTATATCCCTGTCTCCGTAGGGAAGCGCCGCGCGCGTACACACACCTATGCGGGCTTAGGAATAACTTTGGTATCATATCTCATTCTCTTGATTTCATGACTTATAAAGGAGTACATTAAAAATTCAATGAGGTAGATTTCAATCTTGGCAAATCGTGTTAGAAATTCATGTGGGCTGCAAATTTAAGAAAAATTAGATGTACCTTAAGAAACTACTGTAGAATATAAAGCACATCATATCATGATATTTTATGGTGCATGCTGTGTGGTTCTTCATTCTCGATCAAAATTTAGTGTCATGCTGCACAAAAATAACAATATATCATACATATAATTCACATTTATCCAACAATTTTGACAATTAGAAAAGCTAATTGCCACTTCTCATTAATTTATTAATGTGCAACGTAAAAGGACACAAATAACCCGGATCCATCCACCGGTCCTCTACTCCTCTTCACTAAGTTTGTTGCTTAATTTCTTGATGCTTGGAGTACATTCAAAGACCAAAGAGCACAAGTTTCAGTTTCATTCAGGCAGGTGGTCACTGCACTTGACGGTGCTGTACCCTGGTACCAGGGGGTGACTGCTGGGGGGCCTACCTCATAAAAAGCTCTTGCAATTTAAACACCCCGAAAGCTGAGGTAGGTATTGGACTGAAGATGCCTGCACACCACTCATCTTGGTGTGACTCATTTAGATCCTGCTGCTCTCTACATCGCATTACCTAAAGGGATCATGTTGGAGTTCAAGTACGGAGTTGGAGAAAAGTCTTGCAGATTGATGTCTTGAAGAAAGTTTTCTTTTTAATTCAAATATTAGAAAAGCTATTTCTGAAAATTTTGTTTTCATAGCACAGCTGTGCATAAAACACAACACAACACATATTAAATTAACTAACTGAGGAACCCAAGTTGCAAGGTTTGTTGTGGTAAACGGTCTGGACTATACAACTGGAATACATACAGTTGTCTAGCCGTATAGTCTTTGCTGTCATAACCTACTGAACAATCTGGTGGGAGTGCACTGGGCGCCAGTGTAAGCACAGTTTTACTGTCCTCCCTTCCTCAGATGGTATTACTGTTACAGGTTATTGTAAAAGAACCAAAGAATCAGTATGACAGGAAAGGCAGAGGAAGTAACAAAGCTTCTTAAAGATCTTAATGGTACGGAGTTTAAATGTATTTTGGATTTCTTTCATCTTTCAATGCCAGTTAACTCAACAATCAGTCAAAAGTTCAACACCCTCCGATTCACTATGGCATTTAATAAGAATTTTCCCAAAGATTATGCTATGCCTCAATTTGTTGCAACACTCCGTTCTGATGGACAGGGGAATCTGCAATTCATGAAACTTGCCACAACTGATGATAAGTATCATGTGAGAATGGAAAAATGTGACTCACCATGCACAGTATGTGAAAATGAAGTGCTCAAACTAGCTGGTCCATTTGGTGATGGTCTAATGTGCTCAAAATGTAGTGGATATTATCATAATGCTTGTGCACCAGTACCACTATCTAAAGCCCAGATGAAGGCTCTTGACAATTCACCAAGTAATTTACTACTAATTTGCCCAAAATGTATTCACTCTATTAACAGTTTTCATAATTGACTTGATGTCTGCCCTCAGCACATGGAATTTGCCTCTTTTTATATGGGAAGAAAGGATATTTTTAGAATGAGTGCTGTAAAAAATTGATATTATTATTATTATTGTATGCCATCAGTCAAAAAGTATCTAAATGGTCAGAATGTTGATACTAGATCAGATTTCAAAGAACAAAGTCATGACATGATGAAGTTTGAAAAGATGATCAGTGAAATTCATGAAAATCTTGCAAATAAATACCAATGTGATTTCTTGACTCAAAAGTTGGAAACAATTTCTAGTTCTCTTAACACCATGAATGGCAAGATAGAGGCGCATGATTGGGCAGATATTGATGCACAAAAGCTGGATATAGACTCCTTGTCACAGAAAATTTCAGGTTTTGAGAATACTATTCACAACAGCATGCAATCTATTGAAAACTGGGCAGAATCAGCTGGCAAGAAAATGGATCACCTTAACAACCTTAATGTTGAAGAAATCAACTCCAAAATGAATGATATTTCTTCTCCAACTCACACTTCAAAGGACCTCAAGTTGCTCCAAAAGACAATAGAAGTTCAGTTTAAATCAATCAAAGATGAAACTAAAAACCTTATTGAATCCAATTTATCAACCATAACAAACAGTGAGACTCATGGCCCTGCAGTACATGGAAGTGGTCTCTCACAGCTACCAAGTATTGAGTTGCCATTGCTAAAAGAGATTAAGTCCAATACTGAGAAAATCATAGATGAAGTTAAAATGATTCCCACTGGAGTAAAGGCTAATAGTAGATGGGACAAAATTGAAAATGACAGTAAGAAAATGACAGCAGACTCATTTGTACCCTTTACTAATGTTACTTACTCAAAGAAGTTGTCAAAACCTGCAGATACCAGAGATAATAAACCAGTCCTGAGTACTGAACAACAAGAAAGGACAAAGAAAGTCTTATGTGACACTGAGAAAACTGTAGCTATTGACAATGTCAAATCATATGACAAGTTTGTAAAATTGTCCAGTTTAACCAAAAAAGAATTCAATAAACATTTTGAAAAGATAAAAATACTACACACAAAAGGAACTCGTAATGGAACCCTATTGATAGAACTTGAAAATAAGGAAGATGCAGAAAACGTTGTCAAGTCATGGAAGCCAGCTTGTTTTTCGATGGATGAAGGCAAGGAAAACAAAACATCTGCAACACTGTTAAAGAACAAGAATCTCAGATGCATTATCTCAGATGTTGATACAGACTACTCAGATCATTTCATAATCACTGAGCTGAAAAGAGAGCTTTCTTTAGAAGAAAATGAGAATATCTTTGTAAGGAGATTCATCAATAAAGCAGGCAGAAAACTTTTCACTGTCATGGTAACATTCAACAAATCAGATCACTACCAAAGAGCTCTGAGTACAGAACAGATTCTCATTGGAAGAACTTTCTGCCCGCTCAAAAAGTATGTTCCTAAACCCAATGTGGTACAATGCTATAACTGCTATCAGTTTGATCACCAAGCTGACTGGTGCACAAGAAAAAGAGCATGTCCTTTCTGTGCAAAAGAGCATAAGTCTGAGGAATGTTCTCAAAAAGAAAACCAAGATTTGATGAAATGTGTTAATTGTAGTGAACCAAACAACAAGCACTCTTCAACATCACATAATTGCCCAGCATATGTGGCTAAACTTGAATCAGTAACTGTCTATAACATGAACCATGGATAAAAATGCTCACAATATACCACTTTTTCACTCTTTGAGAGCATGTCAAATTAATATTTCAGGATTGTCTCAACACAGCTGCTTAGCCCTTGATCACTACAGATACACTCATGGTATTGAAATCCTTGCTCTTCAAGAAACAAGGAAAGATGAACTTGAGATTGGACTATTCTCAGGCATGCAAACATTCCTCAATCCAACAGGACATGGAGTTTCCCTTTCACTCAGTAACAAGTTAAAACCCCAACTTGTTAACAAAATTATATCAGCAACATCCATAGTTTGGGCCCAAATTGAAATTGATGGTAAATCAGTTCTCATATGCTCTGCTTACTGCAGACCAGAACCAAATTCCACAAAAAGTCTAGAAGATCTCATTAAGGATATTGATCATGGAATAAATTATGGGAAAAAGTATGGCATTAATAGTATCCTAATTTTTGGAGACTTCAATGCTCGAAGTCATGAATGGGGTGATACATTGGAAAATCCAAGGGGTAAGGTTATGATGGAGTATTTAAAAAAGAACCCTAATATTGCACTCTCAGCACCAAACAGCAAGACATTTGTCACGAAAGATGGTGGGGGCAGTGTGATTGACCTGTCTCTCTCTATTGGTAGCTTTTCTAAAAGATTAAGTACTCCCTGGGTAGACAGAAAAAATGTTCATACCTTGTTTACTGGGGCCCCTGAAAGAGGTCATTATCCAGTACTTTATGATATCACCATAAACCAGATTAACCCACAAACAAAAGCAAGAGCTGTTTTTGATTTCAAGAATGGTGACTGGGACAATTGGAAAGTTGAACTCAATTCCTTCTTTGCAGAAAAACTAAGAAAAATTGAGGAGATGAAGGAGATCACCATTGATGCACAAGAAATGGCTGATGAGTTTCACTCACAAATCCTTACAGCCTGTCATCACCACATACCTACTAAAGTATCATCTGTTCATTCAAAGCCATACTGGAATTCAGCACTTTCACAACTGTCTATACAGCTCAGAGAAGCACATGATGAGTATTCTAAAAAATCAAGCCCCTACTACAAGACCTTATTAGATGATTGCAAAGACACCTTTAAAGCAGAATTAGTTAGATCAAAAAACAGTTGGATCCATGAACAACTTGAAGGACTGAATGTAAAGGATTGTCAACTATTCTGGAAAAGGTATAAGCGCTATTTCTGCAAAAAAGAAAAATGTTATATTGGGAACCTTATTTGTCCAATCACAGATACTTTAAAAGAAAATGACAAAGATAGAGAAGAGCTGCTTTATGAAACGTTTTTCTGTGGCAAACACCTTGAAAATTCCACCTTCAATGAAGAACACTTTGGTAACATCAATAGGGACATTGAAACAATAATTCAAAATAATTTTGATATCGAAACTATCTCAGATAATACCAATGAAGATGTTTGTGAATTGATGATGGGTGAAATCACAGTTGACGAAGTTTCACGTTCTATATCCAAACAAAAAACAAGTGGGAAATCATGTGATGCAACCTCTATTCACCCTGCTATGTTAAAGCACTTACCTAGATATGCAAAACTTTATCTCACAAAGTTATATAACCTTGTTGTTGACTCAGGCAAATGGATTTGGAACAATTCTCTTGTAACATTCATAAAAAAGCCCAACAAATCCTCTTACATGGATCCTGGTTCTTACAGGCCACTATCGCTTTCACCCTACATAGGCAAAATGTTAGAAAGAGTACTAGAGAACAGAGTCAGAGAGTTTTGTGGGCTCAATGAAATTATAGATGATGCACAGGAAGGTTTCCTCCCAGGGAAGAATACTACAAGATATCTCTATAAAATGATTTCTAATTTAAGTGAGATTAAAAGACGAAAGCTTACTGCCCTCATATTGCTGCTGGACTTCGAAAAAGCCTTTGATTCTGTTTCAGTTCCATGTCTCATTTGGAAAATGTATAAGTTTGGTATCAAAGGTAAGCTCCTAAGAACTATACATTCATTTCTTTCACAAAGGTATGTACACCTCAGTGTTAACTCATATAATGGTCCCAAACGGCTTTGTCAACTCATAGGGGTTCCCCAAGGCTCTGTGTTATCTCCTATTTTGTTCATAATTTTCATATCAGACTTGCTGAAACAAGGAAATTTACCAGACTCAGTTGTTTCATGTACTCAAACTTTCAAATTTGCAGATGATGGAAGTATAATTGTTGTCTGTTCTAATATACTAGAAGCAATTGATAAAATGCAAATTGTGGCTAACTATATAGCAAATTGGTGTTATATGTGGAGACTCTGCATAAACTGCTCTAAAGATAAAACAGAGGTCATTATCATTGACCCTCAAATCTCTTCAAACCAAAGTAATGGACTGCCTAAGATTGCTATTGGGAGGGAATCACTCCTATATGTTCAAAAAAGTAAAGTTTTGGGAGTAATAATAGATGAAAACCTTTCATTTGAACATCATGCTAGATATGCATTGAAAAGTGTATCATATAACTGGCAAAAACTGGCTGATGATACTTCTAGAAAAAGAGGACTCAACACATCAGCACTCATTTTGCTTTTCAAGACTATCATCATGACCAAATTGTTATATGCTTCACCAATTTGGATGAACAATAACACAGACTTGTTCAAGAAGTTTATGGCTAAGTCCCTACTGAGAATCACAGGTGCACAATACTATCCATCTAATGAACTGGCAAGACTTATCACTGGAATCCCATCTTTGGAAGATATGCACAAAAGGGTTGTTATCAAGTTTGTCCTAAAGAGTTTGTACCAAGCAGATGGACTAGCTGGTTGCTTGTTACAAATTGAAGAAATTAGAGGTCACTCATTTCATGAACACATTACCTACACAAAAATGTATCTTCAGAGTAAGCACAGTGTGCTTGAAAACAAAAGACTCACCAAAATCTCTCTGGCATCACTAAAAAAGGAACTGCTTATATACAAGAAAAATGATGTTCTTAGATTCATATGCCATATGTGGGACAAAGACCTCAGTGAAAATATGCACACCATATGCAAGCCAGACCCTTATTGTCTTGAAAATGAAGTAAAATTTGATATGCTCAAAACATACGTTGATTCCTATCAAGCTATCCAATCTACAATATTCTCAAGAGACAGCTCCAGACTTGAAGACACTCGTATCACAGACTTCCTACATGGACACTGTTTAAGATTCCAGGACTTTGCATTCTCGGTTCTCAGAGCAGACAAAAATGTGGTCATCCCTATTTGTCTTGAATGTGGAATACTGCCAGACTCTCCAGCACATCAGATATTAGAATGTTCAAGTTTCCAATCTGCTCACCAATCAGGACTTTGCTTGTCAATTGGAAAGTTTGAGACTAATTTTCATATCCCACTGATTTTCAACCATGAAGATGAAACTAATGCAGAGATCATTAATCTCCATAATGAGCTCCAATTATCATTGAAATACTGTACCTCAGAATTGAGTAGAAGGAACTTTAAAAATCAAGTTGAGTTCATATGTGCCACGTCACAGTTTGGGGACCAACTCCTTTCAGTATAAATGTGTTTAACTTATATATTATTTAACTTATTGTATTATCAGTTCAATTTAAAGGATTTGCACTAAATTGGAATGTTTTTAATGATCAGTTCGTTTCAACCATCAGTTTTAATATAGTATAAATTGGGGTGCTTGGCATAGTATCACTAGTCTGTTGGTTTAGGTATTTTAATTCAACATAAGTATGTGATAATTTGGTATTTTTAGAATTTATATTGTTTTTGATATGTGCAATCATCTGCATAATTTAAAAAAATATATTTTTGCAGTAATGGGAACAGTTTTCACGCAATGTTTATTTAAATCAGGATTTGGCCCATTTTTCTCATCTCATTTATCCCTACAATTAGAGGGCGTGTGTTACTAGTTTTTAGTTTTAAAGTATGGTTTTTTATTAATTTATTTAAAGTGACACATTGTATGTATATTTAGAAGTAATTAATTAATTAATTGTGCATAAAAATAAATTGATGGCCACGTTATAATATAAAAGGTTTCAATTCAAAAAAATTATTATTATTGTTATTATTAGGAAGCCATCATATATTTCTTCAGCCCTTTTTTTGGTGATTTTTGACCCCCTCCCCCATCTGTCAGCATTTGTCATCATTGGCTGACCCCCTTCCCCTTGCTGACATCAGCATTGGCCAGCATTTCAGATCAAAACATTGGAAACAAAATATCAATCAGGCAAGAGTAGTGTGTCTGATCTTTCCAATCTATTTAGATTCATTTCAGATGAATCACAATTAATCATCAAATGGCCTGTCACATGCTTAGTAAGATTTCAAATAGAGATATCATATCACAGAAATACAATAGGTAGTTCAAAACAAAATATCATGAACAAAAACGTCAAAATGAATCATAAGGATGCCAAAATTTCAAAATTATTGCTGAAGTCAGCATAGTTCAAACCACCTTCCTTCCCCCAGTCAGCATTTAGAAACCCCTTCCCCCTGTCTGGTTATGAGGTAATATGTGATGGCTCCCTTAATGCTATGAAATATTTGAATTGAATTGAATACAAATTTGAGATGGCCCGAAATATGGATGGAGGAATCCAATGGCAAAATGCACAGGATTGGCTCTACTCAACAGGTTTGTCAACTTGTCATTGAATTGCATATGTGTGCAGATCTCTCAAAATAAAGGGCTCATTAACTCTAGGATACTGATTTGGATACTGATTTGGATACTGATTCTTGTATCTATTCACTGTATCTAATTATCTTGCTGCAAACTTTTTACATAAAATTGATTTCAAAGTAATACATATTTAAATGTTTTCTTTGGTTGTGATCTTTTTATCATTTCAGGGAAGCTTGCTCAGTCCTGCAATGAAATCCTCAACTTTGCCATGAATCTTGTTGATGGTGTTGTCTTGTGTGAAGTTGCTAACTTTCTTCACCCTGGTGCTATCAAGACATTTTACCACAGACCCTCTATCCAGTTTATGTGCCTAAAGAATATTGATAACTTCCTTAATGCTTGCATCAAGTTCTTTGGATTCCAAACTCATGAATTATTTACTGCCACAGAGCTTCTTGAAGTTGAAAACTTTGGAAAGGTAGGTACTGTTTGCATAATGGGGGGGGGGGGGTTCACTGTCCCAATTGTCCTAAACTCAAGAAAAAGTGGATTGGGACAGGGACAAATGAGACAATAGGGACAATTTGGACAAATGGGACAGAGAAAATAGAACAAATGGGACTGAAAAAGTGAATGCAGACTGGGACAATTGGGACAATTGGGACAGAGAAAATGGGACTCAAAAAAGTGAATGCGGACTGGGACAAATGGGACATTAGTGACAATTAGGCCAAAAGTGACAGAGACAACCAAGGCTCAAATGACTGTGTTTTTGAGCAGCAGTTTGGTGTTTCAGTCTCACAGCCTGTTACATGGCGACACCTGCTGCATTGCAACTGCCACTTTCTTTTTCCTATAATAGGTTTTGGGATAGGGAAGTGGGAACACTTAACCACTGCAAACAAACACAGCCAAAATATGAACTTAGTATACTAGTATGAATATAACATTCATTTCAATGATAGAAAATCTTGGATCAATGTAAAAAATGATAAATGACTGATTTTTTCAACTTTCTGTTTGTCCCAATTGTCCCAGTTGTCCCAATTGTCCCAAAAACCAGTCCCAAACTCAAAAAAATAAATTGGGACTGGGACAATTGGGACAGTGAAACTCCCCCCCCCCCCATAATTATCATTTTATTTCTTATGTTTCACAAGACTTAGGAACCAATGGAAGAGGCAATGTCTCAATAGTTACACTATATTGAGTATACACTCAAGAAAGCATGACTGTCCATTGGACAGTCATGCTTTCTTGAGATTATACTTTAAGGACTGTCAAAACATAGTATGAAAATGCAATTAAACGAATTGGAAGGTATATCAGCATAGAAAGTGTTCAATATTCCATCAAAATAAATAGATAAGCAATTTCACAAAAATTAATGGCAATATTATAGCATAAATTTTATAATACTATACTATCACACAATGATTGTACACTGGATGAAAATATACAGCATCAACAAGCTGTCCTAATACTGTGACACTACCAAAATTTCCATGTACCTGCATTTGGCAAAACATTCCCTCCCCCTCTGTCCACATTGGCCAGACCCCCTTCTCTCCTTCAATGTGGATTTCCTTAATAATAAAGCTCCTACTCTAGTTCTAAAATTGGGATCCATCTTTCCAGGGGCTATTTAAGATAATTAGATTCATTCAAGTTCAGTTATAGTAAAAACAGCTGTGTGATTGATTAGATGAACTTCAAAATTGTCAAATTGTGGTAGAACACTATGGTAGTCTGGTAGTCTTAAATCAGAAACCCATGAAATCCTATTATTTAATTCAAAGATATATATTGCTTGGTATTATCTATTTCAAATCAAAATAAAGGTATGATAGTGATAATTTGTTAGAGCCCTAAGTTAAGTTATAACAAAATGAAATAGCAACCATATTTTAATATACATTAATTTCAGGTTGTTGAAGTTCTGTCCAAGTTATCACAGACTAATCAAGCTAAGATAAGAGGTCTTCATCCATTTCTTTATTTCTATGATGACCAAGAAGTATATAATACCTTGCAACGTGATGCTGAATCTAGAAGTGAAGACATTTATAGTAGGATTGATGATTTTGTTCAATTTGAACGTACTCATGACTTTTCCTATCAAGATTCATACCAGCAGGAAAGCATTTACGAAGATATTGTTAAAATAAAGCAGTATCGTATGGATACGCCCAATGATAAACGTGGCTTTATGATTGATGAACTATTCGAAACTGAAAAAACTTATGTGCAGGTTTTAGAGATTGTTATCACTCATTTTCTAGACAAGTTGAAACCAATCCTTACCAACCAAGACATCAAGATAGTTTTTCAAAATATTGAAGAACTTAAGAATGTCCACGAAAAATTACTTCAGCGACTGAAACTAAGTATTGATAATGGTGGAATCACAATAGGAGAGCAATTTGTGAAAACGATAGACCAGTTCCTCAAATATGGTAATTATTGTGCTCGGCTGGAAACTGCTTCCCAGAAACTGGATGAATTGATGCTTGATTCTAAGATTGCAAACAATGTGAATAGGTGTCTGCAAGAATCACAACAAAGATTTAGTTTGAAGGACCTTATAAAAGTTCCTGCTCAACGTATTCTGAAATATCACCTCCTTCTCGAAAATCTGTTAAAAGATTCCCCTCAAAATACAGGATTGAAAGAGGGATTTCGAACCATGAAATCTCTGGCCTCATATATTAATGAATACAAACGCAATTATGAGCAAATGCATGCAACAAAATCAATTGAGGAGAGAATTTCTAATAAAGATGTCTTATGTGAAAACCTCCTCTCATATGGAAAACTTCTAAAAGATGGGGAAGTTATGGTTAAGACTAATAACACAAAGTCAAATAAACGATTTGCATTTTTGTTTGAAAGATGCATTTTGATTTGTAAGAAGTCTGAACATTCAAACCTTGAAATTCAGGTTGCTCTGGATTTTGAGACATATGAAATTGCTGACCATTATGACAATCCAGGTGGTGGCAAGTTCTCATTCGGCTGGTCTATGAAAAATAAAGTTGATTTCCTTCTTCCAGCATATCAGATTATGGTTAAGAATGCCGACCAGTGTTCCCTCTGGCTATCTAAACTTGATGAAGGGTTCACTCTCCTGAGATCCCCCACCCACCTAAGATGGTCCCATGCGTTCTCACTCAAGGACTATACGACCCACGTGAAGTGCTCTGTGTGTGAGGAGCAGTTGAGTGGGGTATTTGCTCAGGGTCTCCATTGTTCCACCTGCTACATTTCCTGTCACCGACACTGTAAATCCCGGGTAGTGGAATGCAAGAGCCACGGATTGTCTCGTGGAAACAGTCACAGCAAGGAGCTCCCATCCCTGCCATCTCAGACATCCGTCACTATGTCTGATTACTTGCAGGCAGACGGAGGACCACCTTGTCCTCCACCAATACCTCCAAGAGCCCCTAGTCTCAAGGTTAGTTTACTTATCAATGCCTGTTGCTAAGTCAAATGAAAGTTCAATTCTGGCAGACACTTCAGTTTTGGGTTTTAGTCTTATTTGTGCTCTTTTGACTTTTGAGTTGATTATATATCGGAGTTTGTTAATGAACACCATGGTTCATTAACTTTCCATTTCCCTTGTACGTCGCAATCAGAGGAAAATTACGGTTTGCTTCAATTATGGACGTGTTTCTTTAGTCACGACCTTTTTCGACTTTTTTGACATCATTCTTTTGATGGAAATTTTCGGACATTAGCTTACCCATCTGAGTATTTGTTCAGCTTTTATTTGGATGAGGAATTACTGAAGTTTCTTTTCCTTTTTTCCATTTTGTCTTAAGTGCATCACAGCTAAAGTTAGACCATGTTAAACATCGGTTTGTTAAATGTACTGGTTATGCTAAATAAGGGGGGGTAAGGCAAACTTTGGCAAACTTTGGCAAACGCTTCCACTTTTTTTGGAGTTTGCCAAAAAAAGTGTTTGCCAAAGTTTGCCATAGTTTGCCAAAGTTTGCCAAAATTTGCCAAAGTTTGCCAAAAATACCCCAAAAATTTTGTAAATTCTGATTTCTTGTCCACAGTGCATGCAGGACGTGTACATAATGGTTTTCGAAGGAGCTGAATCGATTTCCAATGCTTAATTTTCATTCAGACCTTCCCCTTCGAGGCTTTACTGGTGTCCAGGCGTGGACCTTCCTTCTCCAAGCACCGTATTGTTTACAAAAAGGTATCCTAAAGGACCAGGGTTAGAAAATTTCGAGAACCTTTTGGTTCGAGAAAAGATAGGTATGTGTATAATTCCCAGTCATAGATCCATGTATCTACTGTCTAATTATCTTTAACCAGTTCATCAGATATGTTTTTGGCAAAATGGTACCACAGGAACATGACCAAAATTAGCCTTCATTAGCATTCATGGAGGCTGAATGGAGGCTACTTTCAAAAATTAGTCTCCATTGAGGCTAATGGTTGCAATTAGGCTAATAGACAAATAGGCTAATAGGTTCGAAAAATAGCCTCCACTGTGGAGGCTTATAAGCCTCCATTAGCATCCACTAGCCCCCACTGAAGAATTAGCCTCCATTAGCCTCCACGGAAACTGGAATATAACATTTTCGTGGAGGCTTAAGCTTTAATATGGAGGCTAATGGAGGCTATTTGAAGGCTGAGTGGAGCCTTAATCAATTAGCCTCCATAAAACGAAATTTTTTGCTGAAACTGGTAAAATGTGCACTAATTTAGTAATTTGAAAAACAATTTATAGATTCAAACTTTCAGACAGCTCTAACTATCCTTCACTTAGCCTCCACTAGGCTCCACACAGCCTCCACTAGGCTCGGACAAACAGCCTCCACTAGGCTCCACGCAGCCTCCACTAGACTCCACACAGCCTCCACTAGGCTCTACACAGCCTCTACACAGCCTCCACTAGGCTCCACTCAGCCTCCACTAGACTCCACTCAGCCTCCACTAGGCTCCTAAAAAGCCTCCACTAGGCTCCACGCAGCCTCTACAAGGCTCCACTCAGCCTCCATTAGGCTCCACTCACCCTCCACTAGGCTCCACTCACCCTCCACTAGGCTCCACTCAGCCTCCACTAGGCTCCACACAGCCTCCACTCATGCTCCACTCAGCCTCCACTAGGCTCCACTCAGCCTCCACTAAGCTCTACTCAGCCTCCACTAAGCTCTAGTACTCAGCCTCCACTGGGCTCCAATAGATTCCACACAGCCTCCACTAGGCTCCACTAGGTTCCACACAGCCTCCACTAGGCTCCATTCATGCTCCACTCAGCCTCCACCAGGCTCCAGCCAGCCTCCACTAGGCTCCACTGGGCTCCACAGAGCCTCCCCTAGGCTCTCCACTCAGCCTCCACTAGGCTCCACTCAGCCTCTCCTAGGCTCCACACAGCCTCCAATAGGCTCCACTAGACTCCACACAGCCTCCACTAGGCTCCAAACAGCCTCCCCTAGGCTTTCCACACAGCCTCCACTAGGATCCATACAGCCTCCACTGGGCTCCAATAGACTCCACACAGCCTCCACTCAGCCTCCACAAGGCTCCATGCCGCCGCCACTAGGCTCCGTTAGGCTCCACTCAGCCTCCATTAGGCTCCACTCAGCCTCCACTAGGCTCCACTCAGCCTCCACTAGGCTCCGCTCTGCCTTCACTAGGCTCCTCAGCTTCCACTAGACACCACTCGGCCTCCACTCAGCCTCCATTAGACTCCACTCACCCTCCACTAGGCTCCACTCACCCTCCACTAGGCTCCACTCACCCTCCACTAGGCTCCACACAGCCTCCACTCATGCTCCACTCAGCCTCCACTAGGCTCCACTCAGCCTCCACTAAGCTCTACTCAGCCTCCACTAAGCTCTACTCAGCCTCCACTAAGCTCTACTCAGCCTCCACTGGGCTCCAATAGATTCCACACAGCCTCCACTAGGCTCCACTCAGCTTCCACTAGGTTCCACACAGCCTCCACTAGGCTCCATTCATGCTCCACTCGGCCTCCACCAGGCTCCAGCCAGCCTCCACTAGGCTCCACTGGGCTCCACTGGGCTCCACAGAGCCTCCCCTAGGCTCTCCACTCAGCCTCCACTAGGCTCCACTCAGCCTCTCCTAGGCTCCACACAGCCTCCAATAGGCTCCACTAGACTCCACACAGCCTCCACTAGGCTCCAAACAGCCTCCCCTAGGCTTTCCACACAGCCTCCACTAGGATCCACACAGCCCCCACTAGGTTCCAAATAGCCTCCACTAGTCTCCAACAGCCTCCCCTAGGCTCCACACAGCCTCCAATAGGCTCCACACAGCCTCCACTGGGCTCCAATAGACTCCACACAGCCTCCACTCAGCCTCCTCAAGGCTCCATGCCGCCGCCACACTAGGCTCCGCTCGGCCTCCCTCCATTGAGCTCCACTCAGCCTCCACTAGGCTCCACTCAGCCTCCACTAGGCTCCGCTCTGCCTTCACTAGGCTCCTCAGCTTCCACTAGACACCACTCGGTCTCCACTCAGCCTCTACTAGGCTCCACTCAGCCGCCACTGGGCTCCACAGAGCTTGCACTACTAGTGAAGGCTGAGTGGAGCCTAGTAGAGGCTGAGTGGAGCCTAGGGGAGGCTGTGCGGAGCCTAGTGGAGGCTGAGTGGTGTCTAGTGGAGACTGAGTGGAGCCTAGTGGAGGCTGAGTTGAGCCTATTGCAGACTGATTAGAGTCTAATGGAGGCTGTGTGAAGCCTCGTGGAGGCTGAGTGGAGGCTGAGTGGAGGCTGAGTGGAGCCTAGTGGACCACTAGGCTCCACACAGCCTAAATTAGGCTCCAGTATGCTCCAGTCAGCCTCCACTAGGCTCCACTCAGACTCCACTAGGCCCCACTCAGCCTTCAATATAGGCAATATTAAGTATCTCAACACCGTTTATATCGGTGTTGAGAATTCTAATTGCCTATATAACGGTTCGTTATGTCGGGTTATGTTGCAGGAATCCATGGAAACTGGTCAGTGGTCATGGTGGGACCTTACTTTTGATTTTAGGCTGCTGGAACAGACTTATGTAGCGTGGATGCTTCGGTTTGAGGGCTTCAACGGTTTGATCGGACTACGTAGTACTTAACTTAAGTGCATAAAGCTTAAAGAGGTTATGAAATATCGTATTTGTTACTGTAGCCTCTGCTCTATTCTCTGTGGATGTGGTCTCTGTTACAGACTCTGAATAATGTCAAAATGTGAAACAGACCTTGGGAATCGATTCTGCATCCTTGAAAATCATAATATTGGTACCTAAATTGTTGCAAAAGTGCTCAAAAAGGTGTTTAATTTTTGGCAAACTTTGGCAAACTTTGGCAAACGCTTCCACTTTTTTTGGAGTTTGCCAAAAAAAAGTGTTTGCCAAAGTTTGCCATAGTTTGCCAAAGTTTGCCTTACCTCCCCCCCTAAATAAAGACCTGGTTTTTTGTTGCACACTTTTCATTCTTTGATTTTGACCTCTTGGAGTTTATCACTGATCCAAAACGTGTACTTGTTGAAAATATATTCTTTTCTGCTCATTATAAGCCACATTTCAGGATAAAATGTAAACATCTTATGCTAATTTTGGACCATTCAAAAATCGTTGCGTTTTAAAAAAAGTGTTACTAGGATCCACAATGGCCATTCTATGGGTTATATTGAAGTCTTATTTCAAAGAGTCAGTCCTAAATGAGTATACTTCGGTCCAATTTTTCAACAATGTTGAATCACATGCTAATTATGGACCATTGAATTTTAGTATGAAAAATCTAATCTAGTGCTTAATTGAGGGTCAAATTATAGCGAAATGTGTGATTTTAAGATTGAATCATTCTCCCTTGGCCCCTTGGACAATAAAAAGTTGATTTGCTTGATAAAATGTCACACCTAAATGCTAAAAAAAGATCCTTAAACAATTAAAGGTCCCATTTTAGCAAATTTAGAATTATTTTATTCATTTTCTTGTTGATATAAGGAAAACCCATGAAGCCCTATTATGTCCCATTTCATTCTTTAAGAGAAGACAAGAACTTGTTAAATGTAGAAGCTAAAAATGAACCATTTTCTCATTTAGATGAAAGCTCTCGGTCAATTTCCGGGCGAAATTTAGCTCATTTTTAGTTCTTTTATAGCAATTTTTGAAAATCTAAAAAAACAAAAATGTACTGATGTAAGAGTAGATAAGATAAATTGCACCTTTATTATTGTTTCAATGCTAATAAATGACCATTTTCTTCAAAATTTGCTCTAAATGATGAAAAATGGTCCTTTTTTAGCCTAATTTAACTTTCAAGAACTTGTCCATGATTCTTAGTGGATTGGTCAACTTGATTGGAGTAGAATTAGATCAAAAATGCTACAAAGAAGCCTCTTTACGCATCAAAAACACGATTTCAAGGCTTATGGACAAGTATTAGCCAATGTGTCACAATTAACAAAATAGCTATGACATTTATCGCTTTTTGGGCCTAGGAAAGGCAAACAGTGACCATGAATACATCCAAATTCATAAAATCACAATCAGTTTCTTGTTAAATGTCACTAAAGCTAAAAAGGGGTTTTTCTTAGCATAAAACTGTAACAATTAACCCATGAATTATGATTCTGGCTTATATTTAGCATGTCAACATTATACACTTAATCTCAAATTTCCAGATCAAAAAATGAAAAAATGGTCCTTTTATAGCAATTTTTCTAAATTTGAGATTTCTTGAAAAGCTGAAAAAGGTCGTGACTAAAGAAACCTTCAATTATCAGTTTGTAGAAACACGACAAGCGTTGTATCAATTGTTTATTATGGAAACCCTTATTTAAATTTCAGGGCTTTTCCCTTCAGGAGCGACGGTCAATACCGGGTACTCCATCGGCCCAGTTCAACACGAGATCCCCCTCTTTTGAACGGGGCCCTCCCTCCTCCCCTCAACAGTTCACTATACAAGGTGATCTCTACGTCTGTATCAAGGACTTCGACGGGACAAAGATATCCGAAATGTTTGAACCTACAATTGTACTTAACAGTGGCGAGTTCGTGGAGGTAATTTGTACCATAGAACTGTTATAAATGTTTTATTTTCATGATCGAAATGATTGATCCGAGTACCAATTGATGTGAAGTTTGAAGGAGCTGTTTATTAAATTGAAATGCTGCCATGAATTCAGACATCACATAATTTTGAGAATTGCGTATTAATTGCAACGAATGGGATGTACGACTTTAAAGGCCCTTTTTGGCTGGCTCCTGTGTTAAACCCGCCCATCACTTCAGGTGACTAAGAAAGACCACCCGATGTACTGGAAAGGGAAGAGTCAATCCTCGGGTCTCATCGGCTACTTCCCTTCGGAGAACGTAAAGATGTACTCCCTGAGCAGGCAGGACTCCGTCGCCTCCACTGCCTCCACAGTCTCCAGTAGGTCTGCCTCCATCAACTCCCAACACAAGTTATACGACTACTCCTGGTTCGTGGGGGAGATGGACCGAAATGGCGGCAGGTGAGTGTTATTCAGACTTTGATTGACATAATATCTGCGTATTCAACTTAATCAGTCCGACTATCGGTTCTTCAGATTCCAGTCGATTGATTTTTGGTTCATAGTGTCAATTCACGTTGCCATTCGCGAAATTTGGTTTTTTGCTATCAACGGAGTTTTATTCCATATGACACGAGGTACGTTATATTATGTTATACCCATTTGTAATTCATATTCAATGTATACCGTGTACCATTGTAAATTATGAATGTATTCGACATTCTCACAACAGAATTTGTAAGAGACTAAGAGAGCCGTTATCTCTAGCGTTGTCCTTGAAACCAGCAACGAACAAGACTGCTGTAAGACGGTGTAAGACGATACGCGATTTTCATGAAATCTAAAATTATAAATACGTTATAAATATTCTGATAGTCCCGTATTTAATACATAATATTATCAATATAAATAAGACTTCAGCTTCATGTTGATAATGGTATCTAGTGAAGTTTAAGTTTTTCAAGCCCTAATATGTACATTTAGAGCTGTTATGCATGTATAGAAGATTACGGAAACGATGTTAAATATGTAAAACTTCTTAACTTGAACTCATGTGAATTTCCTTCACTCGTGACTTCATACTGCATGTAACCGGGCATTTGTGATATATTATGATCATAGAATCATAGAATCTTTTTAGCTAAGAATAGGCTAAGAAGCGAATACATTGAAGAAGCGAATACATTGAAGCTTAGATAAAGTAGTAAGTACTCAGATTCTGGGATCTGGAACGTTAACTAAGATATCTACGTCAATTTATCGACTTTGTTCCATAACAATTGATGAGTGCTCGAGTAATACACTAGTAATCTGGCAAAGTCTTTCTGGTTGTAAATATCTCCCGTGTTGGTTACGTAGTGCACTAAGAATAGTTGACATCATGATATTAGGCTCTCAATGAGTTAATCAGGGTGATGCAATGTGTTTACTAGTTGACACTATATTAACATGATGGCATCCTGGCTTCATTCCAAGTAACATATCAAGTGCAACTAGGTGTTCATATGGTCTAACAGTGTTATTAAACTTCTGATTATAGATGTTGTCATGTTGCTACAATGATAAGTGTGAAAGTGTCATATATGCTTAATGCTTTAAAACCCAGAATCTTGACTGATTATGTCATATTCATTATTCACATCTCTTATCAATTACGGTGCAATAGAGATAGCACTCTATAGATTACATGATCATCCTGGAGAATTACTTGTCTGTAAACTCGAGTAGAAAAATAATTTTCCTTTATAGTAACTACTCCCCCATCTGCCGTTCTCTGAATCGAATTGAAAATTCTGTCCTAAAGTTCTTTCATCTTGTCCCTGCCTTGATTCTGTCCATTTCTTTCTGTATCTGCACCTCTCTGTCACTTTCATCCTGCCCTTTTGTCTCGCTCTATCTCCCCAACACTTTAACAGTGTGAGTTCCTGTGTGCCGACTCGTCGTCACATACTTATCTGACACTGTTAAAATGTACGGCCGCAACACATGATGAGCCCTATGTAATAACAACATATGTATCACACTCTCCCACCTTATCAATGTGTTTTATATATACTAGGGTGAGTAATTAAAATGTAGGGAAAGAAGTAACCTACCGTTTGTGTGAATATGTGTTAATTTGGTAATTATTGTATGGGGTAGAACTGAGGCAGGCATTGCTTTACTCAGGGATACAGAATGAGCAAAAGTATGTATTGTATTCTGTTCTCTCATTGTATTGTCGTGTTTTTGTTAAATGAATAAATGATGATCTAGATATTATGAATGACTGAGCCTTGTATTCAAGTATATATCAAAATATCCAAGAATTATTGTTCGACATAATGTAAGTTACAGCGCACGATATTTATGGCTTCTAGTTAGAACAGCTGAACAGAATGTATCCGTACTAGTACATCATCTCGGTATTTTTAGAAAATATTAATATGTTTCTAAGAATAGATTTTACCTCATGACAACAAATTTGTTTTATACTGAAGAACGTGGCTGATCCACATAAGAGTTAAAACAGTATAATTGCAAAATCTAATACATGGATTTCTTTCCATTTTTAAGTTGTCGTTTCTTCATTAAATACTTTGATATTGAACTGTATGGCATCTTTATGAATGATTCATTTCACTCACTTATCCTGCACTTTTCATTCCCTAAGCAACGCATAATCTCACCCCATCCCCGTTTCAGGATGATGTTGGAGCCCGTGACGGTCCCTGACGGCTGCTACCTCGTCCGTGAATCCAAGAACCGTCTGGGCCAGTTCTCCATAGACGTGAAGTTCAACTTCCTGGTAAAACACATCAAAGTGGTGTACTCGGAGGAGAATAAGACGTACTGCCTGGCTCCTTCCCGGACCTTCACCTCCATCGTGGATCTGGTGAAGCACTACCAAACCAGCACTCTGGGTCAGGTCTTCAGGGATCTCCAGACCAAGCTGCTCGTGCCTTACAGAAGCTTGCCTGGTTCATGAGGGAGAGGTTCAGTGAGCTGACACACAAGTGTGATCATGTCGAAATATTGTGTATTGATTGAATTCAATTAATATGATATATTAGTGTGCTGAATATAAATATCATTGAAATAATTTGTTGAAACAATAAAGGTAATGGAAAGGAGAATTATTTTCATTATCGAAAGTTGAGGATTATAAACTTTGTACTGTACTTCTTGCATTATATTATGTTGATATGATTGAAATGTGAAATTTTGTGGTCTTTTTGAACCTGGATAAATTTTTAACATGGATTTGATTTCTAATTTAATGATAATATTGATGATCGGGCATGTGAAAAATTTATTTCAAATTAATTTTAAATAAAAATATTTTCTCTAACGTAGCCTTTCTAACAGTTGTGTATACGTTTGCTTTTTAAAAATCCACTTTTTTATGTAAAAATTTATTCGACTATCAATTTTAAGTCTAATAACATGCTTACCTAATCAACTATTTCAAATATCTCCTTTATGAAGTTATTCGATCAAAATATAATTGGGTATAGTATTATACTTTAAGCAATCATTAATCATTATTTGGCATTCTTTAATAACGACATACCGGTGGACTTGGTATGATATTGTGAAGTTGTGGCATCCTAACTGCAACTCACGAGGCAAAAATATAATTGTATTTAATTACTGAATTACAGCAACTCAGTTAATCTGAATGATTGTTATGTTATTGCTATGATACTATAATGATAGTTTAGTTTGTATTCAGTAGAATTGCTTTGAATTTGAAGGTCACCTGCAGGGACCTTGAAAAGGACGCTGTTTCCAACACGCAATGTAGAATTGCACATGGAAAAATTAATGTGAATTAATTACCCTTTTGAAATCGAAGAGGTATAAATTCTTCAAGTAGCAGTTTTAATTTTTGTGCTGTTTGTACTTGTTTTCAAGCTTTGCTCAGTGTGATATTATTACATAGTATGATTATTATAATTGTGATTTTTGTTGGTATTACTACGTGATTTTCATTGCTTCGTCAGATATCGAAAGAAATTCTTTCTTGGTATTGAATAAGATTCATGAAAAACGTTTTAAAACTAGATGTGATACTTAAATGAATTAAGCGTGCATCACAGCTAATTATAAGGTAAAAAACGGCAAAAAATGCCACGATCTGTGCAAAAATTATTTACAAAGGTTTTATTGTTGGAATGTGTTC
>WFMF01000587.1:0-96801 GCA_011033025.1 Beroe forskalii | reverse complement strand
AATTTTTAAAAGTTGGTTTTTATTGTATAGAAAGAAAAAAAGGAAAAACACTTACCAAAAGTTCCATTTTATCCTTTTAAATTTAAGTCTGTTAACAATAGAGGCCAAGGAAAAAGATTTTAAATAAAGATGGAGCAATAAATTTGATTTCATTATTCGCCATAATTAATCCAAAAAAAGACTAAAATACCTGTCCTTGAGAGTAAGTCAAAAGATGAACACGACCACGACCCTCTGAATTAGACTCAATAAGGGTATTAAAAAAGAGCGAGTCTGTTAAAAAGGGGATCAACCGGAGGGCCTTTTAACATTAAAAAGAAAAAATATTTCTTATAATGTGTCCATAATAATAAAGTTTTTGAGCACACCGGATTAAGAAAACCTCTTATGAAAGAAGTAGCTGTTAAAAAATTTTATTTGGGGAAGAATAACTGAAAAATCAGTTTTTTTCTTTCCCAGGCATCGGGGGTATTTCCATTTTCTTCAAAAGGGGGAATTTTTGGTTTGAAACCAGAATGCATGCCACCCTCCTCAAATTTCCAGTTATTATGAAAAATTGTAATTAGTGTCAAATTTATACTAAAAGAAAATGATGATTCAAATGGGTCTTCTTTAAAATTGGGGAGGGGGGAAAATTAATTGTCCAAGAAAAAAAAAAAATTTAATCCGAACAAAGTTCAACCGAACAGTATTGTCAAAGTTCCAGGAATTTTTTTAACCAAATCCTGACCAACACATGGGTTTGGGAGTTTGCCCATGGTTTTTAAATTGACCCCGTGGGTTAGTTGGTTCTCCCGCCAAAAAAGCCCGAGACCCCCCCCGGTGCCTGAACTTTTTCCCCCCCCACCCCCCCTGGCGGTAACCGGAAAGGTTTATGGGCCCACCCAACCCCGAACCCGTTATGACCTGAGGGAGGAGGGGTGATCTGAAATAATTTAAAAGATTTCAGGACCTGATGAAAAAAGGACGGGTAATCCTTATTTTGGCCAATTCCCTTTTTCAGTTTTGGGATATCCGGTTTGCCACCAGGCACCGCAATGGGTCAGCCGGTTTAATAGTTAACGCCCGTCAGGGGCCCAACGGTTTGGGGCCCGGTTTTTTGAGGTTTAGCGCCTTTTGCGGGGGCCGTTATTCATCCTTCCCTTAAGCAGGTCGGGTTTTGGGGGTCCAGCGCCGGTTGGGGCCGCGTTGGGGAAAATTAGGGGGTTTGCAGGGTTTTTTTGGCCGTGCCATTTTTAAGGCAGGCCCGGTTGGGGGGTCGCGCTGGTTCAGCGGGGTGCGGGTTTGGAATGCACTGGATGTTATCTAAAATTTTACAAGGGAAAACAGATTTGGCCCCGAAAATTATGCAGGTTTGACGTCGTTTACGGCTGTTTGGCGCTGTTTTTAAATGTGGTGAAACGCCATTCCATGAAGGTTAGTTACCACCGTTAGCCATGGTAACGTCCGTTAGGGACCACCGGTACAATGGTTACGTCCGTTAGCCCTATCGGCAACCATAGTAACATGTTACTACGTTAGTGACCACCGTTTACCATGATAACCATGTTAGTTACCATCGGTAACCATGGTAACCCACCTAAGTTACTACCGAAAATCATGGTAACGTAAAATGTTATTACCATCGGTAACCATGGTAACTCAATGCTAGTTACCAGGTCGGTAACCAGGTAACGTACGTTAAAGTAACCATATGGCGTTCGCCAAGTCACAGATAACCATGGTTATGTACGTAAGTTACCATCAGCAACCATGGTAACGTATGTTAGTTACCACCGGTAATGATGAAGTACGTTAGTTACCACCGGTAACTATTATTTATTATTAAGGAAGAGTCATGGGGCAGGAATTGAATGATGCTAAACTGATGAAACTGGCGCTAAACCTTGTTATTGAATGACGTTGCACCCGGTTGCACCTGCATTAAAACAGCGCGCAACATTCATGAAAAGACGTCAAACCTGCATAATTTAATCGGCGCCCAATCTGTATGAAATGCATAAGTAATATCCGAGGTGCATTGGACCAGCGCTGCACTTTGCTGAACCAAAGCTGAACCAGTTGACTAAAACCAAACAGGTGCTAGATCCGTATTAGAGTGGCAATAGACTGGCACAAGACCTGCATTAAACCGGCGCTAGACTCCATTGCACCAGCCTGCGTCAACTGGCGCTGGACCCAAAATCTCAAAACCGGCGCTAGACCTGTATTAGAGTGGCACAGACTCGCATTAGACTCAGCGCTGGCCCCGCGCTAAACCGGCGCTAAACCCACAAAACCGGCGCCAAACCCGGGCATTAGACTCCACCAGACTGGCGTTAGACCTGCATTAAACCGGCGCTAGACCTGCATAAGACTGGCGCCTGGACAAAGTGGCAAACGGATCTAAGATCTATGCCCATTATTTCGTTTAAAATTCAACCTCTTGAGAAGAGTCACATGATTATAAATTGTAGCAATTGATCTATTCTCTTTGACTCGCTGCCAGCAACCACATCGGTTCCATTTATAGATTTTTAATTTTAAGATTTTTTGAGTCAAAAAATAA
Source organism: Beroe forskalii (assembly GCA_011033025.1). Classification (NCBI taxonomy): domain Eukaryota; kingdom Metazoa; phylum Ctenophora; class Nuda; order Beroida; family Beroidae; genus Beroe; species Beroe forskalii. The sequence goes on along the minus strand of WFMF01000587.1, from coordinate 94,253 downwards.
TAAATCAAAATCATTGATTCCGGGGAATGCCTTAAGAGGGGAAGGGGGTTTTCAAAGAAAGGGAATTTTAAATTTCAAAGGGAAAGGATTCCCAAAACAAGGACCGAGGAGTTCAAAGCAAGTGTTAAAAGGATTTAGTTACAGTCGTATAACTGAGTCCTCCACATTTGATTTCCCAAAAATCAAAATAAAACCCCCCACCCAATTAATTTGAACTTTTTAAAAAATAAAATTAGATAATGCCTTTAATTAAAAGAAATGCAAATATCCCAAAATCAATCACCAGATCTTGATAGGGATTCCCAAATTTCCAGAGCAATACACACATGCGAGGAAAATTTTAATGACGGTTTACCTCGACAACACCCCATTCTAAGCCAGATAATGAGTCATTCCCAAGCCTATTTGAGACAGTGTAAGGGACCCCTGTGGACACTTTTAGATTTCATAATTTTGCAAAACATGTGATGGTTGAGTGTTTGCTATGGACAAAAAGCTAGGTCTCTTAAACATGGGCATAACGCTGGATTAGGGTTATTTAGTGGTTAGTTTAAAACTTTCAAAGGGTCTGGATTAGAGACTGGATTAACGTTTGGGACTTGAATATGAGCCATAAGTGTTAAATATTACGATTTTCTATAAGTTACCTATTGTCACAATCGGTTTGCCCCTTGTGAGACAATACAAATGATAATTGCACTCGGCTACTCCTCGTGCAATGAATTCTATTAGCGTAGACATACCGACACTGCACACAGATTATAATAATATGACGAATAATGTAATATCCATGAACATGTGGTATATAAATAGCGGAACAATATATGGGAATTTAATATCCTTACAATTTTATGTGCTAACATATAAAAGTTCACATATGCTATTATTTTATGTGTGTGTTATTAATATATCAAAGTTCTCACATCATCGTCAATACAAATAATATTATATTGACGTATAACAAAACATACACTGCTATACACTGAGCTGACGAGCTGTTATACACGTACACGTTGACATGAGAGATGTGTATAACAGTTGTATTGACATTGTGAAATAGTCAGCCGGGGTCCTACGATCCATCATCATTTCATGAGAGATGTGTACAACAGTTGTATTGACATTGTGAAATGGTTAGCCGGGGTCCTACGATCCATCATCATTTCATGAGCGATGTGTATAACAGTTGTATTGACAATGTGAAATAGTTAGCCGGGGTCCTACGATCTCTAACTAAATCATCATTGCATAACGCTTCCGTAAAATGGCCTAAAGGAAACTATGAATGCCGAAAGTATATGGACAAGAACAGATGGGACCCGGTAAGGCTAACCGAACATTCCTATGAATTGGGCCAAAAAGAACGATACGTGTGCGAACTAAATTAAAGTATACTTTTTAAATGTACATCACTTACTCACTGAATTTTCGTGCACATTATTTGTGCGATTTCAACAAAAATCGCGCAATAAAGTGTCGCACAATAATTTCACGCAATAAGGAAGCACTGTATTTGCTCACCTGTACGCAGTAGAATCGTCGCTGGTACTGTGGTGTCCCACCCGGTATGTCATTGCCTCCATCACCACCGGTCTCTGCTGCTCCACCGCCAGTTTCCGGGCGGCTTTGGTGGCGTTGTAAACGGCGAAGAGGTCGTTGCCGTCGAATCTTATGGCAGGGATACCGTACCCGATACCCCGCGACGCAATACCTGCAATGAAAAGGTAGAATCGTGTGGCAGGAATACCATACCGAATACCCCACAACGCAATATATGCAAAGAAAAATAGAATCGTATGGCGGGAATACCATACCGAATACCCCACAACGCAATATATGCAAAGAAAAATAGACTCGTAAGGCGGGGATACCGCAATCGATACCCTGCGAATGTTTATTGTTTAGAATGTTATGAAACATGTTAATTATTCCTTCTTTGTGGGGCAGTGGGCTCTCACTATTTGGAAACTCGCCAGTCTCGTTATTTGGAGTTTTCTAAAAATCTGGAAGCTTTCTAGGAAGCCCAGACTTATACTCACCAGTCGCATTTCTTCATTTGGGCTAGATTTTAATACATGCCGTGTAAAAGTACATTCCTATTATCAAGCTGTCACCCTGAAAGAGACAGATACGTCGAAATCACAAATTACAAACTGTAATATCGTTCTGATACTGCAAAGCTATGTAAACGCAGTATACCGAACCGCTTTTAAGGTTTAATTTCACGCGAATTTCAAGTCAGAGCTACATTAAAATGTAATTTTGCTCTAGAAGCAGTCCTTTATATTTAACGAATCCGAGTCCTACGACCTGCAGTGCTATTAACGACAAGCTCAGGTATTAACAGGCACTGTAAGTAGGCATTATTAAGTGACGGGCACTGAGCAAGTGGCACGTAATGTGTATGTCACGTGCCAGTGGCTGCGGTGTATTAAGTGACTTCTCTGCAAGCAGTCATGTCACTTCCTTCAGTCATTTCCAGCAAATATTCTACTATTTTAAACTTAGTGCTTTAATATGTCCCGTAATGGCGGGGCGTTGGGAAGGGGATTACATTGGTACAGTCCCTTTTTCCTTTAAAAATCCATTAATTTTCTAAAGCAAACACACAAGAAACTGTAAGTTCTTAAACTTAATCAAGCAATACCAAGTCTCAATGAGGGTAAATGAATACTTGAATAATATATTAAACTACGGTAAAATTATTTGTGATTTATTGAGGAAGTAATAATAAAGCGCCGTAATTATAATATTTGACATATAGGAATAATAGCTTAATAGGAATCGGTTGAGAGTTATGTCGATATCATAGGTCAACATGGTGAATTAATCACGCTATTAATAACGCTATTAATAACGCTATTTAATTAAAATCACGCAATTAATCACGCTATTGATCACGCTTTAATCACGCTATTGACCACGCTATTTTAAACAGTGCATTTCCCCGAGCACGAAACATTAAGCCGTGTGAGTGTGTGACCTCACTCTTAACACCACGGCGGTGATTGAGGGCCCTGCCTTTATAAATACATTAAAAGGTAGTTGCACTAAAATAGCAAGTTATATGGTATCATATGTAATATTCATATAGTTTCTTACGCAAGGAAGGTATAATAGCTCCAATTTATGGAAATAAATTGATGTTACAACACTACTTCTTGATCAATTATGACGAAAAGTAAGGGAAGATGATAATTGAGCCATAATACATCATGTTTAAATCACCTAACCACAAGCAATATGGTAACAGTAAAACAGTTTGGTGCTAGAAGTAAGCAGAATTCAAGTTAAGGAGTTATCAATAAATTGAATTTAAATAGCACTCTCCCAAGCAATAAGAGATCTGTGATTACGATGATTATACTATGATTATATTAATATAATTATATTAATATAATGATTCACCAACGTATTATTTTCCCCAGCACAATAGCAACTTCATAATTTGATAAAGAGTAGTTTCATCGTCAGCACTCACTATGATTGTATGATTAGGTACTGATTAGGTAGTTCAATATATTGCAAAATCCTTTATTCTAAATGTGCTAAAACGTACTTTGCGTCGCCATGGATAATTTCATAATTAAGGCATTATAAGTAACTGTAGGTATAAGGTATTTACGTTGAGAATTCAAATTGAGGTATTCAAGTTTAAAAGAATAGGCAATTGCAGTAATAATGCGTCATAAATCACGACTCCTAAAATTCAAAATAAGAAAATAGGCCGATTGGAAAGCTGGGTTGTTATTAAATACGTGCAATTAGCACGGCGTATTGGCTCCTGGAGAAAAATACGCGCATTTTTTCAAAAGTACGTGACAAGAAATGGCAACACGAGGTCTGAATAGGGGTTGTTAAATACGAATAGAAGTTTGATATCGTTATCATTAGTAAGTTAGTAAGTCAGTTAACCTTTTGGTTCAATTCTTCGTAGCCAATTCAATTTATCCTCACTCGATTGTGATTTGCATATATATGTCACTATCGAATCTATACACATACAAACACTATGCGTTGTATATTTGTATACAGTACTGTAGTCGTATTATTGAAAGATTAAAAGCTACAGTGAGGAAAGCTTATCAGAGCTAACCAATAAAAACTGGGATGAAAATACTCCAATGTAAAAAGTAAATACATACTTACATAGTACTACACGGTACATAATATGTACGACATAACCAAGATAAGCCTTGCTAGAACTCTTAAAATAGAAAGTGAGACATAATCATATGATCGCAACACTACACAAACAGCTAAATGAGCAAAGTTATCATCTATTTGCAAATCAGAACTGAAGAAAAAGTCATCACTTCAGAGCATCAAAATAAAGGGTCCTTTGCAAAATCAATCACACGGGTGAACAGACCTCTGCACACGAGCGAACAGACACTTGCACACTGGTGAACACTGAACAGACACTTGCACACAGGTGAACAGACACTTGTACACAAGTGAACAGACACTTGTACACAGGTTAGGAGATAGGTACACATATAAAATGACAGTAATTCCTCACCATCGCCGCGGTACTGTTCCTTGGTGGAGGTGGAGATGGCGTAGCCGTTATTCCGGCAGAAGAACAGAACCGGACAGTCGAGGGTGGCTGCCATGTTCATGGCGGAGTGGCAGTCGCCCTCAGAAGCCGCTCCGTCCCCGAAGTAGCACACCACGCACGCGGAGCTGTCCCTCTGCTTCAGGGCGTACGCGTACCCTGACGCTTGCGGGATCTGAAGAGAGGGGGGGGGGTGAAAACTTTTAATATGAGATTAGAGATCCCTGTTGCTTGTGGTATCTGAGGGGGAGTAAAACAGAGATCCCTGATGCTCTGATGCTTGCGGGATCTGAAGAGAGGGGTGGTAAAAACTTTTCATAAGAGATTAGAGATCCCTGTTGCTTGTGGGATCTGAGGGGGAGTAAAACAGAGATCACGATGCTTGTGGGATCTAAGGTGGGAGTGAAAACAGAGAATCTCAACGCTTGCGGGATCTAAGGGGGAGTAAAAACAGAGATCCCTGATGCTCTGATGCTTGCGGGATCTAAAGGGGGGGGGACTTAAAAACAGAGATTCCTAATATGGTAATGCAATCATCATGGATCACAGAGACGACGTGATCGCATTGACCTGGCTTATGCCTACGTTCTGCGCACCTCATAAAGTCATAAAATACTAAATTGGAAATTTCAGGGTTCGAAGAAATTGGAGCATACCTATATTAGTATATCGAGCAAAAAATGTAAGAATGTAATATTACAATATTCTAGAGTTCAAAACTAAATCACTAATTTTAAAATACCTGAGTATAAAGTATTTTACGAGAAATTCAAAGCAATACACTTCAATTAGTTTCGCAGTGCTATAGAGCTACAGGTATGAACGTTTCCTCTTTAAATAGAGACTTCAACAAGTTACAAAATACGGACGGACGTTTGCTAATGATGATTGACGAAGGAAGCAAGCATCGAAGAAAAGGCATGAAACTTACAAACTTGGCAGTGAATTCATAGTTCATAAAGTGGTGATTTTAAAGGTTAACGTCATGGCAAATCAGCCGTGAGACTGAGTAATAATAATGAAGGTATGAAAGGTAGGATACTGTACTATACTGCTAACTGCTGTTTATCACTTCGACTTTCGGCAGAGTGATAATTATTGTAGTACAATGTGCTCTGTGAACAGAACTTACAAACTTGAATTTACTTCAGATTACTTCACAGACTTATACTAACAGACCCCATTTAATAGTTTTTCATGGTCTATAATCATCAGCAGTCTCGACGAAGTTGGATCCGATTTCGTTCACAAAATGAAGCTGAGACTGGACACAGACTATTCAACCACAATGTTTTATTTAAAAACTAGAACTTAATCTGCTCGTCTGTGCTCCAATCTAATCGTACCACAGTAGAACAGTATACCAACTTTAACGTATTAAAACACTCCACTGTCAAATGTTACGTGTTCTTGACATTATATTAAAACGCTTATAAACCGCATTCTAACTAAACACCCACTTAAATCCCACGATTAGGCGAACTTGACATGTCTGTAATTTAACTGAGACAAAGTAAATGGGCAGTTATGCGAAATATAAAATACAAATGTATAATTCGATGGAGTTGATATACGGGCAATGAAGCAGGTACCCATGTAATATTGAGCACGTTCAACAGCAACAGGCCATGTATCCAGGGGCGTAGCCAGGGGGAGGCGACACAGGCGGCTGCCTCCCCTTTTTGGACAGATGATATGAGAATTTTGTTCAGCTTGATAAAATGAGAGCTTTGAGCCAACAAAATAAAACCTTAAACAAGTTTTGAATGTAACTCGCTGCCCCCTTTTCAGAAATCTGGCTACACCCATGCATGTATCATTGGCTGATTAGTTAAGTAGTTAATGTACTCCCTGCTCCATAATATATTGAATAACATGTACTGTAGCAATATAACATTATGGAGCAGGTGCATCAGTATCATTACTTCCTTAAATCATTATTAAGGATGATGTGTCATATGATCTACGATATAACAAGGATTGAAATATGACAGCCGAAGACGAAGTTTTATTGACCATCTCCCGCAATGAGCAATCTTACGATAAAATCTCTTCCTCCACACTAAACACAAGGTGAGCAATTACTTACACACCAACATGTTTACATTCGTTACTCACCTGGGTCCCCAAGGGAGACGAAACTGTTTGGATGTTAACTTTAGCTCCTGTGTAATGAACTGGCATCTGCTTCCCTGCAGATATCACAGGGATAATATATACAGTAGTTGTTTAAGCTTTTAAGGGGTGATATATCGATAATTATCACACCCGACATATAGCCACGGGAGGGTTGATAATGGCTGATATCTGGCTGATATACGTAAGAGTCAAACCTTCAAACCACGCGTTTCACTTTGTTGAATATCGTTGAAAATTCATATCATAATTGCATATCAATATATCATACTGTATTGAGCTTGAAGATATTATATTCAAGTATTATTATTAAATTTAAAGTATTAATAATAAGCCACCACAATAGAGCAAAGTGAATTCCTGAATAACTACGAACATACCTTTTCCGAAATCCTCAGCAGTTCCGAAGCACTGGTGCATGCACTCGAGAGGAGAGTACCCCCTCCAGAGGAAGACCCCAGCCTCCCGGTACTGAGGGAAGACGACGTCCTTGAACTTCAAGGCCCTGGCACTTCCTATCTGGGTTGCCTCTTCTCCAAAGTTGGTCATGTAGAATGATATACGACCTGGTGCCAGAAAAGGGTCAGAGGTATGTTATGGTATTTGATAATTTAGAAATAGAAGGATGAATTACGCGGGATCATGTTTACAAGTTTAGTGGTTTCAAACATCATTCAGGTGAGTTACAAAGGTTTAAAATGTGTAGAATGTAGATACCAGTTTTCTCAGTTCAAACTGCTATCATCTATTGAAATTTGAATGAATACATAAATTACCACTGACACAGATGATACTTAGTCAAGTAACCCCCATGGGGTTGGGGCGATAATGGGGTTGGAATGTTGGATCCTTGATTTTGGTGGTTTATTAAACTCATGATTTAATAACTTTACAATAGTCAATAAATGAATTATTTGATACTACCTTGTCTCTGAGACTGATACAGGATTCTATCCATAATACTTGTCCTGATCATGAATTTGTACATAGTAACAATATCATCTTCATCAAAGTTAGGATCATCATCAGGATTTATGACTTTTCCCTGGCTATTCAATACTCTGTAAACTGGGATTGTAGGGACCTGAATAGGCATTATTGAAGTCCTTGTTAAACCCAATATTTGATTTATCTTTCATCAATTCAACCGTGATATATACACGGCCGTGTTGTTTTCGCGCGTGCCGTATACGTATAACCATCACTGATGGAGTTACGAAACCAGAGATGGAGTTATATAAACACGCGCGAAAGTCTCTCTCTAAAAACTCCATCAGTAGATTTCAAAAGTCCATCAGTAGATTTCGAAAGTCCATCTCTTGATTTATATTCGGATTCTGACACGCTCAATTACCGAATGTTACAAAAGTTAATTAATCATTCTTACACTGTTTACTTACCCTGCTTATTTACCCTGCTTATTTACCCTGTCTATTTACCCTGTCTATTTACCCTGTTTGTTTACCCTGTTTTACCTGACCCATTTACCGTATTTAACAAAGATACACATGCAGAGTAACGAACACCAAATACCAATCAACACATTGTAATTACTGTGTACATTTGCAAACCGTTATATGCTAGACATATATGTCACGTGACGTCGGCTCGTAACAAAGGTATAGCATGGAATGTGGCTGCTATACAATTGCAATTCCAAAAAGCGATGTGCACCATGAGCGGTGCCTCTTTAGTGTACACTATGTTTGGTCGGACGTGTTCAGTGTTCACAACACATTTCGATGTATTGGTCTGTTGCTGCTGATTTATACATACTCAATTATGTTGTACTCCTACAATGATCATTCAAATGTGAGTGGATTCTTGAGAATGTGAGAAAGTGTGCGTGTGTGTGTGTATTAGTGTATTGAATATTCATTTCGTGATTGTAATTGTATCTTTTCGATTTGTCTGTACATTTATTTTGCAGAAGTTCATCGAAATGAACGTTTTGATGGATCTTTGTTGATTGCTGCTTTTTCAAAATATCTTCAAGTTCAAAATGTACAAATGTGAAAACTAAGATTGATAATGTAATAAGGTGTGCTGTTCAAGGTGCTAAATCTGTTCATTTTATGCTTACTTCAAATCGGCCGTGTATATACTATATAACCACGCGCCAAGAGAGAGACTTTTGATCTTCACATATAGCACTGGCGTTCGTACTATGAGCGATTAGACACTCACTGCGTTCGCGCCTAATTGTAATTCACCACGCTGCGCGTGGCGAATTGCAAAAGTCTCTCTCTAGTCGCGTGGTTATATAGTCTATATCTTTACAGATATCTAGTTATATTTCCTGTATCATTAATACCTATTCATTATGATAACAACTTAACAAAAGCCTTTCTGCCACACTATGGCCAACAAAAAGAGTACAGTAAGACATTTAACTATTTAAGTATTTATCAAACTATCAAAGGCCATAATCAGCCTAAAGTATCATCTGGCCATGAATATATATTTGAGAGAATTAGCTTTATTTTTTGTTCATAGCTGCCGACTCTTGAAAGTTGAAAATTCTTTAGGACTCTTGAAAGGAGGGCAGTTCGGCATCTAGGTTTTATTATTCATGTTAATAAAATCTATTTACAATGATGTATAATCTTACAATAGCTGAATACCTCTTCCGGAAGAATAAACCGGAGATCCTTCGTAAATTCAGATGTTACACCAGGAAAAGGTGTTGGTTCATCTCTGACACTGTCATGATGAAAGTAGGAAAAACCAAAGTTGCAGGTGTTAAACATCTCACTCTTCTCAACAAAGTGAGCATATCTAATTTGTTGATGGGATTAGGATTATCAAAGTTCAACAAAATTATAGCTATAGTAGTATAGCTATACACTCGAATAAAAAATATACATCATTGGAATGTAAGTTAGTGTTAGATTACTTCCTTACTTGGTCATACGCCTAGCCTAGTGAACTCATGGGATAGCATGCTGTACAGCATGCTACAATGCTTTATTACTGTAAACAAGGAATTGAAACTGAAGGGTTCTGTACATAGTACGTGCATAGTGAATGTTACAATAATATAAAAATAATATGTTCAGAACAATAAGATTAGGGGCATCCATGAATTTGAGAATCTACCATGACCCATGTCAATGTGCACACATAGACTGTGACTATAAGCTCATTTCTAGCTCATTTCCTACATTTCAGCACACGTGAGTTCATATGGACGATTTGTAGAAGTTAGGAAATTGGTCAATTCTAGTAATTCCAAGTTAGAATAACGTTGCTTCGGAATGCGTGAGGTTTAGTTACGTTGGTCCCAACCGAAAGAAATGGACTGACGTCACCAAATCAGCAAGGGGTTACTACGTCTACGACAACCGTCCAACGGTTTTAGAGGTTTTTTCCTATAGACACTATACTACTATAGCTCATTTCCTTCTGAAAGAAGTGCGTGACCGGTAGCTGCGGGTATTGTTACTCACAATATAAGTTAGTATGGTTTGATAGTCTCCTGTTGCAGTGTTGCAGCCTCTTTAAGTCTTTACTTCTTTACATATCAACTGCGCTAATAAACGACTATTCTTCTTTCATATCATCACAGTACCTCCATCTTTTATATCCACCTTAGGTATTTCCCGTATCTATCAAACCAAGCACTGTTCAACTTTGCATCTTAATTAATGAAACAATGGGCACTACTAACTTAATTATGTCAAACGTGATCTAAATACAATGCTGCCGTTCACGTGCTTTAAGCTTTTGAGGCCATGTCGCAGGATGATAGGGATAATTCATCGTGCGACTTCAGATCGGACTATTACTACTAGGGCATTTTATTTTACTAGGTATCGGTTATTCTTCTTTCATATTAAATCACAATACCTCCTATTACTATCAACCTTAGGTACTTTGCATCTTTATTAACGAAACAATGGGTACTACTAATTTAATTCTGTCAAACGTGATCTAAATACAATGCTGCCGTTCACGTGCTTTAAGGCCATGTCGCAGGATGATAGGGATAATTCATCATTGCCCAGATCGGACTACTACTACTAGGCCATTTCATTTTACTATCGTAATTGTTGCTGAGATTTGAGAAAGGACTACCTTAGGAGGTGTATTTATAAAGGTTGTAATTTGGGGATTTTTGGGGAAAATCCCATATTTTTACCCACCATGACAGCTCAAAATGACGTCATTATCATATATTAACTATGGTAATGACTTACAAACCTACCAAATTTGTTAACACCAAAATTTTATTTCACATAAATACACACTCCCTAACTTCCTAAGGTAAATGCTTATATGAAGAGGATTCTAAACAGATAATGGGAATTGCTGTCCTCTGCTTATTAAGGTAAGAGTGACTGTCACTATAAAACATACTTAGAGCATGGCAATTGGTCATGATGCTAATAGAGTTATTGCACTCGGCCTGCTCCTCGTGCAATAATTGACATACGTGCATTCCCAGCCATGCCCTAAGCGTATATTAGTACTTTAGTACACTATTCCCTGATAGTAGATTGCTTATTGATGACAATACTTTGAGAGTTGAGACTTCATTGTTCAAAGGATGCTCTTGATGTTTCACCCGAAAGTATAACATCTTGTTCTATAGCATGGTGTTAATGTTGGTTTATTAATTTGATAAATTCAGTCCGGCAATTGGTCGCCTCACTGGCTCACCAATTGTACCAAAAAGTTAAAAAAAACAAGATTAATAATAAAATAGGTGTCTATAAAAACGTGCTGTGGAACTTCGCAATTACAGTGTTTTATTTTCTATAAAAACGTGACTATTATTAATCAAGCGTTGGTGATTCCACCATTATAATCACTAATAACCTTCATGTCTACAGTTTGCAGCTGGTACTGGGTTATGTGAGAACGGCTGATGCAGGAGAGAATGCTACAACTCATGGTGAGCAAAATTTGAACATTTGAACACATTCCACATTACCCATTCTTTTGTTCTTACAATTAATTATTTTTTCATAATATAAGTATATTTATAATAACTTAATAATTAATATAATACCACTCCAGTGCAAATAACCAAAGTGCAATATCAGGGCATATTGCACTGGTCGTGGTATTATACGCTAATCTAACTCCCCAGAAGTGATATTGTTGCACTAATATGCACTCGGCTGACGCCTCGTGCATATTAGTGTACTAATCAACACTCGGCTTCACCTCGTGTGATTAGTACACTTATTGGCACTCGGCTTCGCCTCGTGCAAAAAGTGCAACAATACCACTATGCGTCGTTAGATTAGCATATATAATATTACGTATTGTATTGCATTTGTTTTTTTTGTTGTTTTTCCGGAGAATTAATATAATCAGGGCGCTGGCAAGCGCCCGCAGTGCATGTTCGCACACACCTCTAGGGCATCTGCCCGAAGGGCAGATGCCCTCGGCCCGAAGGGCCGAGGGCAGCCGAATTGGCCAGCAGTCCCGGCCCGAAGGGCTGGGACTGCTGGCCAGACACTCCAAACAAGCCGATAGTACCAGCATGAAGTGCTAAAAGTGGTAGTGGAATCGTTTTACAAGTATTGGAAAACTTGTTTGCCAGCGCCCATTATATAAAATACAGTGATTTGCGAAAATCGTGATTTTCGTGTCGTGTTTTCAAGACAAGAAGGGCCGAGGGCAGCCGAATTGGCCAGCAGTCCCGGCCCGAAGGGCTGGGACTGCTGGCCAGACACTCCAAACAAGCCGATAGTACCAGCATGAAGTGCTAAAAGTGGTAGTGGAATCATTTTACAAGTATTGGAAAACTTGTTTGCCAGCGCCCATTATATAAAATACAGTGATTTGCGAAAATCGTGATTTTCGTGTCGTGTTTTCAAGATGTTAATTTCAGTTTTTGATGAAGAAATTTTGCACAGGCTTAGTCCATCACATGATAAAGAAACCCTGAAAATTTCATGAAAATCGGCCGTACCGTTTTGGCAGGAACAATTATTAAAAAATGCCTAAAATCACGGAAATTAGTATTATCGTCGTCTCTCTCGATACAACGACAGTTTTTATAAATCATTTTGCGAGAAAACCAAAGCAGATATTGTCGTAAGTCCAACGGTATCAGAAACTTTGGCATAGGGCACGTGTAGTAGGCTATATGTGAACTTTAATATCAAATTGGATAATTGGATAATTGACCAATTAAACCAATTATCGCCTATATCTCGTCTCAGAAAAATGGTATCGACTTCATTCCAACGCCATCGTAAACTTTGGCATGAATTGCGTGAAGTAAGCTATTTACAAATTTTCATTGCAAATCGCTTAATTGAATAATTGGCCGATTAAACCAATTAACGGTTATATCTTGTCTCAGGTAGATGGCATCGACTTCATTCCAACGCCATCGTAAACTTAAGCATAAATTGCGTGAAGTAAGCTATATAAAAGTTTTCATTACAAATCGCTTAATTGTATAATTGGCCAATTAAACCAATTATCGCTTATATCTCGTCTCAGGAAGATGGTATCGACTTCATTCTAATTTTCTAACGCCATCGTAAACTTTTACATGAATTGTGTGAAGTGAGCTATATAAAAGTTTTCATTGCAAATCGCTTAATTAGATAATTGGCCAATTAAACCAATTATCGCTTATATCTCATCTCAGGAACATGGCATCGACTTCATTTTAACGCCATAGTCAACTTTGACATGGATTGCGTACAGTGTGCTATGTAAAAATTTTCATTACAAATCGCTTAATTTGATAATTGGCCAATTAAACCAATTATCGCTTATATCCCCTCTCAGAAACATGGTATCGAATTTGATCAAACGGCATCGGAAACTTGTAGTAGTGAGATGTGTAAAAATTTTCGTCTAAAATCGTCTAATTTGATAATTGGCCAATTAAACCAATTATCGCTTATACTTCGTCTCAGGATTTGTTCAACAAAATTTGTTAACAAAAAGAATGATATGGTATGACAAAAAACAATTGGAAATTGTGTAGGTTGCGCAGCGCCCTTGTAAATTTTTGCGATTAAAAGAGGTGATATGGGCTTTAATCGCAGCGCTGGCGTGGTGGTTGGCTGTTGGGTGCAAGGAATATAGGCTAATCAATTTAATTAATAAATAGTTTCATTCATCTATTAATGAATTCAATTGAATTTCTACTATGGAGTAAAATATTCCTTGCACCCAACAGCCAACCACCACGCCAGCGCTGCGATTAAAGCCCATATCACCTCTTTTAATCGCAAAAATTTACAAGGGCGCTGTCATACCATATAGTAATATATTAATATACTTGTATACTTGTATTGAGAGCCAATTCGGCATTCGAAATTTTCGGCATTATACTGATTTATCTGCTCATGTTAATATTTGTCACTGAATGTAAGTATGTAAATCACTCCCTGGCCGGCAACCCTGATGAGAGGTGATGAGTCAAATTTCCTCTCCCGGTTGAGCTGTTGAGGATTATATCCCAGCTTTAATCATATCTTATGAACGCCAATCTTAGAGTGTGTATATTCAGTATAGATCGTAGCACTAAATTCTGTTACCTTGTTGTTGTAACAGCCAAAAATTTGAACAGTTTTCACAAACTCACAAAAGCTAATTTATAAATTTTACCCTCTGTTTTTACCTTCTGTTTCCACTCTAGGAGCTCATTATACCATTATATGGAATTTGCGTTCACTGCGTCAATATTCATCATTTGCTAGAATTAAGCAGGACTTGATTCAGTAACCTTACGATAATACGATATGTTTCTTCACTAACTGAATGAGCGGATCACTGTTTATTAGTTGCATATTGATACTGATTAATGATGATTATAGTCTCTGCGACAAAATGAAAGAAGCTGCATTTTAATAAATAAATCTGATTTATTATTAAAATCAGATTTACTCATTAAAAAGCAGCTTCTTTCATTTTTTGCAGAGACTACATATAATCATCATTCTATCATTGATCTGAACCTTACAATAACTGGTCGCATTTCACTACGCTACAACTACGATTCACCCTCCTCACCAGATTGGGATTTTGTGAGTGGAACACTACTCCGGGAAATAAACGGAACAGTTGCATCCACAACTGATAAGGGTTTGCTCTCTGTTACATTTGCTAACAGACTAACTGGAAATGAAATTTCTCAAACTGTCTGTGCTGATAACTTCAACTGGAGGACTGCCAAAACTTTCTGTCACTACTTTGGGTACACAGAGGGAGAGTGGGGCAGTGAGAGAATAGATGAGCCAAAATTTGTTTCCAAGTGAGTTTTTTTTACTGCTTTATTGCTGTTGGTAGGGTTGAATGTCGATTTTTTAACTTACTGTCGCCTAAACCATATTAGTATATTATGTGTAGTTGGTAAACTGAGCGATTGAGCCTTTCTGAATTTTGATAGTTGCTATACAAATAATGTTCGAACGCTTAATAATATGACTGGAACACAAATATTTTCCTTGAGTAAACCTATGATCTTATGATGTAGAGTTTGGTTGCAAAGTTACGCTAATGGACCAGTCATATTGGGCGATGTAACCTGCGAAGAAAATGATTGTAATATCAGCCCGGTGATGGGTGACAGTTGCATTTACAATCAAAGCGTGTGGCTGATCTGTAACAACAACACAGGTGATGTATACCTGCCATGCATCAATTATATTATAAGGAATTCATTGAATCAATTAACTTATAATCAACTTATTACTAATCAACCTAATGACTCAACAATATTATAAACTTGATATCGATTCATTTATCAACTGATCAACTATTAAACGAGTTATATTTTTGTCCTTATCATTGCATTTTTATCTTGATCTATAACTAAACAAAACGACAGATGTGTGGAATCCTGTGCAACCAGGCAGGCCCATCTTTGTTGATCTGGAGACTTCCTACCTTCACCTGAAAACTGACAGTGTCATAGGAAGTCTTGACACGACAGTTTTATCGTACTTGAATTCAGACGGTACTAGCATTCGCTCAGGTATTGCCATCTGGTTCAGCAACACTATCATGTACGGACTACTCTCTTGTCGGCGATACTTCCCATTCCCGACAAGTCTTCCAGCAGAACAAGAGAAGCACTGGGTCATCGAGAAACGTGGTTACAGGACAACTGTATACTGCAATGGAAAGCAGGTTCTCGATATTATAGTATCCTCTGAAACGTGTGAAGATCCCCAATATGCTGCTGTCTGGCCAATTCGCTGGGGACAAGGAGTTTCCGGAGTAATGTTTGATCTTCAGCACGATACGGCATCTGAGGCTTACTATACAGGTAAATTGCTGTATATCTAGCAGATGGTATTTTATCATAATTCTAACTCGTATTATAAACACTGTATGACTCATCACCACGTGAAGTTTCTGGAAAGAACCTTACCTACTAAGCTACTTGTCACATCTAGAGAAATGATAATTGCTCAGGATTTATTGAAAACATTGCATACATCTTACTGATAAGATAAATTTTGTGCAATTGCCACCCTTTTTGATATCACTACCATATATTAAAAGCAGTAAAACTACTAGATCTTGGATGGTAGGATGGTGTTGCAGCCCTAAACACCGTCATTAAAACACGTTGGCTCTGACACCACTATGGACACTAGAAATGATAAATGATATGGGTGGGAAGGGAATACATATCATTAATATTGTAATCAGCAATCGTGTATTCAGAAATGATAGATAAGATATAAGACAATAATCCACGATTGTATAGAAATTGAGTCAGTTGTATTCCGGGAATAAAACATAAAGTGATAAAATATTTCGCCATGATATCATGCAAAACATAACTTACAGCTCTATAACTATTACTAACCTGGCAAGTGTTACAGAGGTTGCACAGTGGCAAAATAACCATAGTCAATAGTCATTTACCTTCCTACATTACACTACACAGAAAGTGAACTAGTGAAAGTACTATTTTTGAATCACTATACTAAGATATCAACATGATCATTTGCTGTTTCAGAGAGTTTATGGGAGTTGAAAAGAGCAACTCTTAACAATTCGGAAATCCAAGCTGAAGAAGAAGGTTTCAAAGGGGGTGTTTTACTTGTAACTGTTATGAACAAGCAAACAGGTATAGAGCAAATTGGAACTGCCTGTGTTGATCATTCGGATGTGATCTCAGCCAGCAAGTTCTGTCAGTTTCTTGGATTTACTACTGGGTGGTGGGAGAATGACTTGAAGGACAAAATATATATTCAGTGAGTTCGAATTTTTCGTAATGAGAATTACTTGCAGATGGTATGTTTCTTGATGGCTTTTGAAATTTCGAGAAAATCGAGTTTCGTTATCTTGTGCCAGTACCTATATTACTAATTTCTCAGATCGTGGTTCGCAAACAACAATGTTCCAACTGTGATGAGTGATATCAGATGTTTGGAGGATGACAAGAGTATAAGGAACTGCCATGCTAAGATGATGAGACAAAGGTGTCACCCCCAACTCCAATATAATATCTGGTTACAATGTTCGAGTAAGTAATGTCAGACTTTCCAAGTGACTCCTTTGAAACTTTGATATGTAGTGAGACTAGTGACACAGCATCGGTGATAATATCAATACTTCATTGCTGATAAAGTGATAAAATCAAAACGAATTGTCAGAAGCTCTCAACAAATCATTCCTTTATTGATTCATTATAAGATTATAGACTCTCGTAAAAGCTTAAATTTGTAAATTTAGGGGGACAATTCTCATATTCATCACTGATCACAATAAATCCATAGGTATGAACGATATATGATTAACATTTTGTATTTGGTTCTTTAAAAAATAATCACGATGTGATTCATGACAATTTACAATGGCATTCAGAAAATTTAATCAATTGATAATTATTTCATGTCTTGTTATTACTTTATTAAAGTATCAAAAGCCTACTGACATGGATAAGTGAATAGTGAATACCACGCTATTCAGTAATCATTTCCCTAGGTTGGGAGTTTGACAAGGGAGCACTGATCAAGGAAGTAAACGGAAAAGTATCATCCACAACTCATGAAGGTTTGCTCTCTGTTACCTTTGTCAACAGACAAACCAGAACGAAAATTACCAGAACTGTTTGTGCTGATAATTTCAACTGGGGGACTGCCAAAACTTTCTGTCGCTACTTTGGGTACACAGAGGGAGAGTGGGGCAGTGAGAGAACAGATGGGTCAAAATTTGTTTCAGAGTGAGTTTCAGAATCATTTTGTAAATTGCGATTGGCTGTTTCTGTGGCTAAATTATTTGGCACTAGAGATTTTGTCAGACATGGCTCTGGTTCAATGGTTCATAATATAAATCTGGTTCAATAGGTAGATTTTGGATTTCCTGATTCTAAGATTAAGTTCTAAAAGATAACTTTTATTCAGGGCTTGGTTACAAAATAACACCCAAGGGCCAGTTATATTGAGGGATGTTCACTGTAAAGATAACAATGCAGGAATATCTGATTGTAATGCTAGGATGATGGATGTTAGCTGTAACAACAATCACAATGTGTGGCTAAACTGTAACAACAGTACAGGTGATTATAATATATATTTGCCATATTGTGTCAATTAGGAAGGTAATCAAATTAATTAAGTATCATAAATCGTGATGATAATGATAAGATTTTTCAAATTCCCAAAAGCAGTCAGACGAGACAAATACAAATCTACCAATTAACTTTCCTATCTTAGTAGGTATCTAAGACTAAAGCTAAAATCTCAGATCCTCAATCCTCAAAATCAGTGATGTTCCTAACATTATTAAGGGGGGGGGGGGGGGTCACCCCTCACATTTTGGAAAACACGAATTTGAGATATGAGTTATGCCCATGAGAGCCAAAATCCCCAGGGATTTTGGCTCTCATAGGCATAAAAAATTTTTGGAGACCTAACTCAAAATTTGGTCAATAACATAAGTGCGAAATTAAGTTTCAAAGCGATTCTGAAAATTTCATGCAGAAACATTGAAAAATGGCGGAGGAGTAGCGAAAAGAGTAAAGTCAATTTGGGCAAAAGTGCAACTGAGATATAAGCCATTTGGTGGATTTTTGAAGGTTTTTATGGGCTAAAATGGCAAAATAAAGTCCAATTCACTTAAAAATTGGTTTGCCCATCAATTTTGACCTTAATGATGGGCAAAACAAGTTTGAAGCTCATATCTCTAAAAATGTGGCCAAAATGGTCATCTTAAGGCCCAAAATAGGCCAACTGCCACTTTGGCGCACGCACTTTGCATGGGCATAACTTGGCCATTTTTCATTCGATTTTGACAAACAAATACTCTAAAATGATCAGCTCGTCGAGACGAATCGAATGCAATCAAAAGCTATCTTTATCAGGTAAAATTTCGATTTTTGGACGCCATTTTGCTCCGAGGCCTCACTTGGGCAATGTTGGACCTATGGACTCAAGACCACCGCCAAAATGTTGGTACACGCCCTGGCCATCCTGGCTAACTCATATCTCAAATTCGTTTTTTTCCAAAATGTGAGGGGTGACCCCCCATTATCTAATTTCCTGGTTTCGTGATTTATGTGTTGATTTCAATTAGAAGTAGGGCAACTATATATTTCATTTCATAGCCCTTAGAGGTGCCTTGCGGGGTTTGCAAACTAAATAATTTGCTTACCTAGCAAACAAATCACAGATTTGTGGAACCCTGTGGTGCGAGGAGGGTTCATACCTGCTGATGTGGAGGCTTCCTACCTTCACCTGAAAACTGACAGTGTCATGGGAAGTAGTCAACTGGTATATCTCTATTTCTCTGATGATGTGGGGTATCCTGCAGGAGGTCTGGCTATAGTGTTCTCTAACCCTATACTCTACCAACTCCTATTCTGCCAGGCAGGTTCTAGCTACTTGACAAGTCTACCTCCGGAAAACCAGGTTACACACTGGGTAATTGAGAAGCGTGGATATAGGACAGTTATCTTTTCCAATGGAGAGCAGGTTCTGGATTTTACTGCATCCTCTCAAACGTGTACTGATCCCCGGTTCATTCAAAGCTGGGCTACCTTCTGGGGACGAGAAGTAGGGCAACTGGCGTTTGATATATATGATACTGCATCTGACACCTTCTATACAGGTAAATTAGCGAATGTATCCACTGTTAGTTGTTACTAATACTATCTGAGTATCTGCTTATATTCTGGAGGATGTAGTTATACTGAGCATTACCACGGATAAGCCCTACCACCCAAAAACATTAGTAGTTATATTTACCTTTTCATATTTTCATCTAGACATAGAATTTACTCATGTATACTCAGGACAATAAGTATTGGCCGACAACATGACGTGATCAAAAATCTTCATCACAACTGGGGCAGTACCGAAAGCAACCATCAACTTGAAACTTTCAGTCAATGAAGCGTGGAGGCAACACTTCATGTAATGAAAGTTTCAAGTTGATAGGTGGTTCCAATACAGGCTAATACTTATTGAGTTATTGTGCCGAGATTAGTAGGAAATTAGGAAGATGAAAAGCTTTCCCAACCATATACATATTATATAGATAGTATTTCTAGTTTGAGTCACTATCAACATAAGCGTTTTACTGTTTCAGAGAGTTTATCATGGGAGTTTAAGAGAGCAACTCTTAACAATTCGGTAAGCCAAGCTGAAGAAGAAGGTTTCAAAGGGGGTGTTTTACTTGTAACTGTTATGAACAAGCAAACAGGTATAGAGCAAATTGGAACTGCCTGTGTTGATCATTCGGATGTGATCTCAGCCAGCAAGTTCTGTCAGTTTCTTGGATTTACTACTGGGTGGTGGGAGAATGTCTTGAAGAAAAAAGAACATATTCAGTGAGTTTGAATTTAAGGGGGCTGGGGGGGGGTCTGAGGTCGATGGGCTGTAACTATAAACTGTAATTTCTGTCATTGGTGCCAGAGTTTTGTAATTATAACATGCACATTGCATACCTGCATACAAAAAAGTTTTGATGAACAGTAACCAACTTTTGATCTGAGTAAATTCTGTAATTCCTCTTTAAATATTTTTGGTTGATAACCCCTTGTTTCACTAAACGAGTTTGCAACAAAAGAGGAATATCAGAATTTACTCAGATCAATTGAAACAATACGACTCTTGAGTATAACCCCACTGAAGGAACTGTAACCAACCACTGGAAAATCGGATGTCAAATTTATCTGTACTGCATATTTTTTTGTTACTATATTACTGATTTCTCAGATCATGGTTCGCAAACAACAATGTTCCAACTGTGATGAGTGATATCAGATGTTTGGAGGATGACAAGAGTATAAGGAACTGCCATGCTAAGATGATGAGACAAAGGTGTCACCCCCAACTCCAATATAATATCTGGTTACAATGTTCGAGTAAGTATCCGCGATGTTCGACTTTTCAGATGATTACTTTGATAGTTTCACAGCATTGTTGATATATTCTATCAGATAAGATGTTTCTAATTATATAGAATTATGAAACCTAATATTCTAAATTTCTAAATACTAATGAGATCATAATTCATAGATGAAGATATTACTCTTTCATTAATTATATAGAATTATGAACCTAATATTCTAAATTTCTAAATACTAATGAGATCATAATTCATAGATGAAGATATTACTCTTTCATTAATTATATATAATTATGAACCTAATATTCTAAATTTCTAAATACTAATGAGATCATAATTCATAGATGAAGATATTACTCTTTCATTAATTATATAGAATTATGAACCTAATATTCTAAATTTCTAAATACTAATGAGATCATAATTCATAGATGAAGATATTACTCTTTCATTAATTATATAGAATTATGAACCTAATATTCTAAATTTCTAAATACTAATGAGATCATAATTCATAGATGAAGATATTATTTGTAACTGTCATTTACTCTTTCATTAATAAGTCGTTTATATAATACTATAGCACTTTTGTAGAAACCTCAATCTGTTGAGCATTTAATTTCGAACTTTCGAAGTTGATTAAGAAAGGCTATCACTCTGCAATCTGCAATCCGCAGCCGGTACATTAGGATGTGTTTTAAATTGCAGTAGCCACGTCCACAGATAGTACACTTTGCTATGCTAGAGTACTTCCAAAGCCATACCATGCTATTCAGTATTCATCTCCTCATCTCCCTAGGTTGGGAGTTTGACAAAGGAGCACTGATCAAGGAAGTAAACGGAAAAGTATCATCCACACCTCATGAAGGTTTGCTCTCTGTTACTTTTGTCAACAGACAAACCAGAAAGAAAATTAATAGAACTGTTTGTGCTGATGACTTCAATGGGATGACTGCCAAAACTTTCTGTCACTACTTTGGGTACACGGAGGGAGAGTGGGGCAGTGAGAGAATAGATGAGCCGAAATATGTTTCAGAGTGAGTTTCTGACCATTGATGATATATGTATATAAAATATGGTGGATAATAACATTCGCATCATCATCCAAAAATATGGTGCATATTACATACCATATTTTTGAATGATGATGCGAATGTTATTATCCACCATAAAAAGCATAAAATCAAAACAATGCAAAATTACAGCGTTCATTCTCCAACAGCACATATTTCCCTGTGTATTTAAGTAAACAAAGAAGTTTTTTAGAAAGACAATTCGTAGGTATGAGTTAGGCAAACTAAGTAGGTAACCACTTCACCGTTGTCGTTATAAAAGGAGAAAAGGGATCACAACTTGTCAATAAGTTGCTACCTAGGTCTAGATGTATAGAAAATTTCATCCTCATTTTAAATACCCAATAAATGAAACTCTTAATATAATGAACTTTTATTCAGAGTTTGGTTGCAAAATAACGTCAATGGACCAGTGATATTGAGCAATGTACACTGCAACGAAAAGGACTCAGGAATATCTTATTGCAATGCCAGGATGATGGGTGACAGTTGTCACTACAATCAAAGTGTGTGGCTGCAGTGTAGCGACAGTACAGGTGGTGTTTACTTGCTATGTGTCAATTTTGAAAGCAATATGAATAAATTTATAGCTACGAAATTATACATAGGCATAAAACATGAAAACATCCACCTATCTGAGATAGATCCAGGCTCAAAATGTTCAAACAAAAACTCATACAAGTACCTAGGGATATTATAGATAATCACACACAAATCCTTCTGATGTTACGCAAAATTGAGGTGATGTCCTTCGGGACCCCATATTTCAGAGAGGAGTTTAGTCCGTGCAGGGGTGTATCCAGATGTTTGAAAAGGAGGCGGCGAATTTCATGTTTACATTCGAAATCTGTGGAATGTTTTATTTTGCTTGGCTCAAAGCTCTCAAAATGAACAAAATTTTCGCAATTTCTGTCCAAAAAGGGGGAGGCAGCCGCCTGTGTCGCCTTCCCCCTGGCGTAGCCCCTGAGTCGGTGTCAGGGCTAAAATCAACCCAAAATTTGATATTGACGTTTTTGGGGATTTTTTGAGATTGATTTTCACCTGAATTTCAAACCCTTGCCACCTGCCAAATTTAACATGTGATTTTTTCTACCTAATCATTATTTTTTGTACATATTTTAATTTTTGTAAGCTACTA
This sequence comes from Beroe forskalii, assembly GCA_011033025.1. Lineage (NCBI taxonomy): Eukaryota > Metazoa > Ctenophora > Nuda > Beroida > Beroidae > Beroe > Beroe forskalii. The sequence goes on along the minus strand of WFMF01000587.1, from coordinate 71,059 downwards.
ACATTGTATGCAAAATCAGATATGTGGAATCCTGTGGATCTTCAACATTACAAGCCAATCCCAGTCGATCTGGAGATTTCCTATCTACACCTGAGAACTGATGGTATTTTGGGGAGTGGTGCTGCCGCAGAAATATTTTATGAAAGTGAAGGGAGACCAGCTGGGGGCATTGAAATTTATTTCGGCCTCCCTGCACAGTATGCTTTTCAGTACTGTTCAAAACCCTCAACCTTCGCGACACATCTACCTGCAGAACAAGATAAACACTGGGTCATCGAGAAACGTGGTTACAGGACATCTGTATACTGTAATGGTAAGAAGGTTGTGGATTTTACAGTTTCCGCTGAGTCCTGTAATGATGATAGAAAGATCGGTAACTGGGCTACTTTCTGGTCACGAGAAGTGAGCGGTGTAAATTTATTCAATAAGTTCGGCGGAGGAAGACGACAAGCTGTACGCTTTTACTATATAGGTAAGTTACTATTGACTCACTGCTTAGTTATTAAATAGAACTGAAGGCTATTGCCTATTACTAATGTTACTCTATACACAATTGCAGAATGTGCCAAAAGTCATGACTCCTTTTACTTTTTTGATAATTCGAAAAATACTGAGCAAATATTTCGATTCTGCAAAAATTTTCTGTAGGTACAATCTTTAAACAATATCAGAATATGTAACCAAAGAATTAATGGTTAATTCTCAAATTTATAGGTTGCTTTGACATCCATAGCAACCACACTTTTTAGGTTGCTAAAGTGGGGTATAAATGTAACTGATTATTTATATTATAATGACATTATGTATTGTGTCTTTACAGAGAAGTTGTGGGCAATCCACAGAGCGACTCTAATGAACAATATGTTGAGCAAAACCGATCCTACATCCGAGGAGGAGGGACTACTGATAGTTACACTGGTCAATAAACAAACAGGAGTACAACAAAATGGAACTGTTTGCAAGGATAAGTTCAACTGGCATTCCGCAACAGTTCTATGTCGGTCAATAGGATATATCTTTGCAGATTGGGGGAGCAGCCCGAGGAACATGAAATATGTTTCTGAGTATGTGTTATGCAAGTCGATTTTGAATTTTTGCCCTTTCCTGTTTCCAAGGATTTACCAAAATTCTATTAATTCAGTGCCTGGCGCAGTTAATAAACAACAATTTGCACCTAATTTTCCTTCACCATTGATTTTGCGTCTATTGTTGTCTTTTTCAGGGATTGGCAAAACCGAACAGGCATACCAATCGTGGTGGACAACTTCAGCTGCAAAAAGGGTGACACTGATGTATCGATGTGCAGTTCTAAATTATTGGGACAGGATTGTGAATATAAAGACAACGTCTGGCTGCGCTGCTCCAATGATACTCTAGGTGTGTTATTCTTTATTTAACTTCATGGATAGGTACCTCACGGATAAAAAATTCGAATCACAGCACTGAGCCATCTTCCCATTAATAGGATGAAATGTTATTGATTTATAAGATAGAATGCTTGTTAGGCTCACAGGATATTATACATTTATACCCTGTTTCAAGTTTCTTTTTTCAGGATGCGTCCACAAAGATCTGACAGAAATTTCTGAAAAAGCTTGCACTGTAACAAAAATTGGTGGCTTTTTGAAACATGTGTGCTACGATGCAAAGGAAGAACAGTACTACCACATGTGTACTAACTCAGATCAAACATATCTACAGGAGGAGAGATTCGACAGTGAGACAGACAGTTACATGCTCTCCCATGTGTCCTCTGTGTGTGGAAATGACCCTTATGGTTATCAGGCGTGTGGGTTCAGGAACACAGCAAGAGACTCCCTTTTTCTTTGTGGAAAAGTAAGTACAGACAAACATTTCGTCGAATGTCACAAGGACTGTGAGAACAACAAAGATCATGCTAGGGACAACACATCACAGATGAACAGCAGCACCACGAGTACTGGCACTACTGAGTGTAATGACGTATGTGACAATAAGTTATGTGACGATGAGAGTCTGTGTAATGGACTGGCATACGGAATTCACTGCCCAACTGCCCTTTCTCATTTAGTGGATTATCTGCCAATAGCAGGGATTTGTGATGGACGACCAACATGTGCAACGGAGGAGGCAAGGGAAAAGGGTCAGGAGTATGCAGAGGATGAGAAGCACTGCGACATCACAAACACCACAGAACACACTTGTCTTCACTATTACCGGAAAGTGATTGAAGGATATGACCTGAGCATCCCTATAATGAACCATACTAGGTGCGGGGTGTTTGACCTTACTAATCAACACAGTCTTCCCTACTGTTCCAATTATCTTGATCAGACAAACTGCACCGATGAGAGCAGGGTGGGAGGTCACTGCTACATGAAGGGCTACATGTCCACAGTGTCCAAGTATGTGACATGTGGCAGCGGCTTTACACTGACTAATGGACCAGTGAATCTGTGTGACGACAGCCTAGAAAACGAATGCTTTTCTCCCTCTGTGGTTGCGGAGTGTATCGTTCACAAGCACCTACTTTGTGATGGAGTTTGGGACTGTAGTGATGGAAGTGATGAGGTTAACGACAATTGCAGGCGTACTACTGCAGATAGTAAATTTAAATGTAACCGTGCTTTCAATTCTGATAAATATATGGAAATACCAGTTTCATGGATATTGGATGGTCAGACTGATTGCCTTGAAGGAGAAGATGAGGAAAGTGAGGGTCATGAATGGACCATCTGTGGAGATAAAGAAGAAGGGACATTCAGAGTAGTGCCTGGGAAGCAGGGTACCTGTGAGGTGATGGTATGCCCCAGAGACTATGACGTGGACCAATTTGTCGAGTTTGATTTCCTGTGTGACGGCATAAACTCTTGTGATATTGAGAACGAGGTTTGCACAATCTCTCGAGATTTTGATCATATCAATAAATCTGCAAGGAGTGAAATCTGTTCAGACCGAGATCTGTGTCAATTGGAAGAATTGGTTTCTAAAAATGTCTCTTGTCATGTCGAAGAGTTCCAAAGACAATTCGGTGATATTTTTGGCACCAAAATATTGGTGAATGTTCCAACCACCAAAGTGGAATGCAATGGCATGTTTGGTGAATTTTATGTGTTTTTGAGTTGCATGGGCTGGTGCCTGGACTCTGTTTGTCCTCTTGATTTTCAGGAAACTCCTCTATACCACGACTCATGCCCAGGACAGTACCCTGACCGAGTCTCCACTCTTGCAAATAATTCCTATCTGACTTTCGTGACAATGACGGAAGGGGGAGACTATGAAGACAGTTACTTTCAATGCCAGAATAGAAGATGTGTGGAGCTTAGTCAGGTTTGTGATCTTATTGACGATTGTGGGGACTTGTCAGACGAGGAGCACTGTACAAATCACAAAGTCTGTGAGGACACAGGAAATCTGATAGCCCACTCCCAGGTGTGTGACGGCATATATGATTGTTTCGATCTAAGTGATGAATGTAACCAGTCATGTGGTAAGGAAATCCTAACAAACTGGTTTTTGAAGGCTTATTGCTGGGTGTTTGGCACTTTAGCTGCAATTTGCAATATCATCACTGTGACCACAGTAGGAAAGTCTGTGGGAGAAAGCAGAACAGGGAGCCTTCTGTACACTAGAGTCCTGGTGTGCATCATAGGACTAGGAGATTTTCTTATTGGACTCTATTTGATAATATTGTCAGTTTTTGACAGTATCATACATGGAAAAGATTACTGCTCGAAGCAAGCTGAGTGGTTGTCTGGAAATGCATGTTCTACACTAGGAGTGATCAGCACTACAGGATCACAACTGTCGCTATTTGCAATGACCGTCCTGAGTAGCATGAGGGTGTGGGGGATTGTGAAAAGTTCATCAAGCCTAAAAATCCCAAGCCATGTCAACAAAAGAGCAAGAGCTAAAGCTGTACTGATTGTGCTGGGGGTTGTAGGTGCTTCATTAGCAGTTGCACTTATACCATTGATCCCTGCTTTTGAGGACTACTTTGTGCAGGGTATGTTCTACGATCCAAAATACAAGTTATTCATTGGTTTCCCAAACAAAGTTAAACATGTGAATATCCTAAATGCATACTACAAAAATGACAACATCTCTGTGGATACAACTTGGGCAGAGATTGGAGACAGAGTGGACGGAATGTTCAATGGAACTGGAACCCTAACTAAGAGTGCTGTTCACTTCTATGGCAATGATGGTGTCTGCCTGTTTAAGTACTTTGTACGAAGTGATGATGCTAGGAGAAGCAGGCAATTATCAGATGATGGAGTGAACATCACGGATCAAAAAGGAAATGCAATGGTTTGGCTCATGCTGGGTATCAATCTCTTCTGCTTTATGGTGATCACTTTTTCCTATGTGATAATCAATATTACAGCTCTAAAGTCCTCGAGAGGCTCTGGACAGGAAACCAATCCCGAGGCTGCCCAAAAATCCCGGAAAATGCGAAACAGGATCGCTCTCATCATAGCAACAGACTTTGCATGTTGGGTGCCATTCATCCTGATCAGTGCTCTCCACAATCTTGGTGCTATAGATGCCACGGATTGGTACCTTACCTTTGCTATGATAGTTCTCCCCCTAAACTCGGTAATCAACCCTCTGTTGTATGATGACACTGTCAAGCAATCTCTGAGAAGCATTTCCATGAAGACTAAGGACAGATTCACAAGAGGAAGCCGATACTTGAGTTCAAAAACAATGTCAACAAAACTGACCACTGTGGATGATACTACTACTGGTGGCACTACTAGTTATTCTACTGCTGGTGGCACAGGATTAAAGTCAAGAGATAAGATAGAACCTAAAAAGGATAATGATATTGTCAAAGCAACAAAGGCAAGAATTTAGATGGAAAAACAAAACACTGATCACAAGGTGGGATATTTAACTTCATTGCTTTTGATAATTAATAAATGAATAATTTTTGATAATCAAAAAAGAATAAATAATCTTTATTGTAGAACAAAAGAAAAAATACAGTCATCTTAGTAAAATTCAAACCACAGAACTTTCCAACAAAGAAATGAACTTATCAAAAAATTTAATATGCCAAATGGCAAAGTTGTAAACGTACTGATATAAAATCTTCTAACAGTGATATGATACCCACTTGCTTTCTGACTAAGTTGTTGTAGTATATAATTCTGTCTTTTGCAACCACAAGGAAATGTTTTCCTTTGGTAAGAAAACCAGGCAAAAAGGTGCTCTGTAGCACAGGTATGTTAAGCTTTTTGTCCCTAGCAATCACCCAAGAGTAGGTAGTAACCCTTGTATTAGAACATCAGAATGTACTATAACTCCAAATTATGAGCTGCTGAAATTATATATAACCCAGACTTGTTCTTTTGCTCTAACATTTCGCTCTGTATGAAGAATTGAGTCCCATGCATGATTCAGTGATTTGAAGATAATAATAATAATAATAATTAGAGTTTTTGTCGCTTGACAACTCAAGTAGTTCTCACTACCTTGTTCTAAGAATTTTCAATTTTTCTGTTGAATCATGCTTTTTATAATGGCATGGAAAAATTCCAATCAGCTTAAAGTTATGAACAACAATGCAATCAAAGCACCATTACCCATAAATGGTTGTACATGCAAATCCTAGTTTCACATGTTGCCATAGCAATGTGCACAATTCTTGCAAACTGCATGTGGGCTGTCCGAAAGTGACCACAAAGTTACAGAATAAGACACACAAAGTTCCAAAAAACGTAGACAAACATAAATCTCCAAATTGTATATAAGACTAGCAAGCCCATTGGGCCTGCTAATACACAGCTCACTCAGCACTGCTTTGCAGCATCTCTTTGGCAAATTTTAACCATTGCAATTGAAATTAGTGAAAAACTTTTAACTACATGGAAAAATTTGAATTAGAACCAAAGTTACATGTTCAGGTGAGTAGTGTAACAAAGTCAACAGTGCAACAAAAAATATTCACACACTTCATATTTTACCCTAGTCACAGAACTACAATGCATATACATTCTGACAGGAATCCTATACACGCAATGACATGGTGCCAATTCAGACGGTTTTTCCATTCCAATCTATGATGACAACACAGAGTCCTATATACAATATGCTGACACAAATCCCAATTTACTGTATATTATTAAAGATTGTTCTTCTAATTTGCAGGATCATGATGTGATGTGAAACAGCATGATACTGATAAAGGTTTGGAAAAGAAACTCCTACAGTAGTTTGAAGCTGATGAACATTACCAAATCATCCTGTACAACATTAACAAGGCATGGTTTGCTAAAGCAAAAAATTCAGGTGTGGTTGTTCCTTAGGGATCATTCACATATTACGTAATCAATTTTTGGCCGATTTTTACCCCCCCCCTCCCCTTGTAATCAAGTTTACAGTAGTTGTATTTGTTACAATAACATATAACGTAATCATTTGGAAACCCCCTCCCTCCCCCTAGGTGATTACCTAATATGTGAACAATCCCTTAGTACACAGTAGAAGGCCAGCTGTATCATGTGGTTATGTATGTTTGCACTTTACAGTTTGCAGGTACACTCACAGGCCACAGTAGTCCATGTATATTAGTATATTACAAAGTTTTTTATATTACAAAGTGTTCCTGAAGTCCCATGGAATGACTTCTGCATCCCAAAAACTGTGGAATACTCACACCTTTATAATTATCAAGGGAAACTACTTTATGAATAATTTTCTTTATTCTCTTCTTAGCTCAGCAAAGTGAAACAAACTTTTTTATTTTCACTCTGAAATTTGTTTCACTTCGCTGAGCTAAGCTAATAAGAGAATAAAGAAAATTATACCCCTTCCATGCTTGTTTTAGCAACAGTGTAAGTTTGGTTATATGGTCTCCACCTAATTACAGTGAAAAAAGCTTGAAATGAAATTTGATTTTATTAAGGAGCACTCAAAAATCTACTTAAGCATTGAATCCAGATGAGACCCAAGTGGGAAGAAATACTGTTGTTTGGTCAGAGAATAGTGGGTCCCAGCTGTTTCCCATTGGGGTATAATCTGGTTCCATGATCTCAGCTGTGACCGTATACCTTCGATAATGAACTGGGCACGCCTAATCCATTATCCAACTTACACAGTCTCAGGTGTCCCCTCCACCATGTAAGTTGTGGTATACTGTCACCACTTTTACATGTAACTGCTTATTATCCATTATATCATGCGGCTGATATGCAAGTATTACACTGTAGTCGAGTGAAACACAAAGAGTCAAGTCAGTCCAAACTGCAAAAATCTACTAGTTTCGACATGTTACATTATCTGATACTTCAATTAAGTTAAGAAACTACTTTATGCTGCTTTTTGAATCTGGAGTTGATTACTGGGTGTTGCAGAAATTTCTGGGTGTTTATAATTTCTGTCTTTAGTACAAACAACAATACAAGTACAGTTCTGGCTTATCATAAGTCTGATATTACATATTGTTGGACACAAATGTGTCACCTGTACCAGTTAATCACTAGAAGTGTCATTGTTATACCTCATGCAGCATGCTCTAACTTCATCTATTAGACAAACAGCTTATCCAATTGACTACAGCACAGACTCTCCTTCAAATGACTAAACTTCAGGGTGAGTCAAGTCTTTGGGTAAGGTAAAATGATAGGGTTTCGGTTAAGTTCAGGGAAGAGAGATCAAGTGCTGTGAGATGAAATGTTGAAATGTCAGGCTCTGAATCAAATAAGCCATCTGTCACATACATGAAGTAAAGTACATGTGTTATATCAATTACACTTCTAGTGACAAATCAGTGCAAGTGACAAATTATTGTTTAGTTAGTTTAGCTCAGTATAGTTGAAGAAAATATATCAATCATGTTTGCTTACATACTCTATGCACCGTTGAACACAGGTTCCCATTTAATATAATTATCAAAAACACAATGACATGACACATGATTCAAAACACATTTGTGTTGCCTGTTGCATTTCTGTTCTATTTGGTTCCTATAACAACAAAAAAAATGTTTCAATTGTTTGAATTGTCTTGCTTAACACGTATATCCCTGTCTGCGTTGCGCGGCGCGCTTCCCGTAGGGAAGCACGGCGCGCGTACACACACCTATGCGGGCTTAGGAAGAGCGCGGCGGAGGGTAGGGTAAAATCCTACTATAAACACGTATACCCCTGTTATAGTGTTATCGTTGCGCGGAGCGTACACACACCTAACACCTATGCGGGTTAAGGAATCGCAGAGTCTATGAGTGTGCGCGAGACAACGTCCGCGTCTGGCAATGCCATGTTTGCGTTGCGCTGCGTAGGGAAGCGTTGTCAAACGTTGTCTGCCCGCCGAAGGCTAGGGATCAGACAACGTCTGACAAGGCCAGGGAAAAAGGGCCAAAGTGGCCTTTTTAGAATAGCTTCGTGTTCTGAAAGGGCCAAATGCACAGAAACGGCCGAAATGCCGAGTTTTTCAAGTGTTCTTGTTGTCTGACGTTGCATTGACAGACCCTCTCGAGAATGTTCTTGATGTTATAAAAGGTATCTAAAACTATGCACGAGTTAGTTGTCAGACGTTGTCTGACCCCTACGCCTTCGGCGGGCGCGCGCGCGAAGCGCGCGCGTCCGCCGAAGGTCAGACAACGTCTGACAACGAGTTAGTTAACCATCTAAATGACTAAATGAGCTATAAAAACATCATTGTTCGGTATATTCAACCCTGATAGAAGAAAATTACGTAATATTGCCATATTTTTACATTGCATTAACATTCCATTCCCTTAATTTTTAGGTGCTTGGTAAACATTTGAAAAGCATGAGAATCTTTGAGGAACAAAAACAAATGAAAAACATCGCATTTTGGCCTGTTTTAGTACATTTGGCCCTTATGGAACACGAAGCTATTCCAAAAGGGCCACTTTGGCCCTTTTGGAACACGGGCTGTTCTATAGGAGCCAATTTGGCCCTTTCGGAACACCTGAACTGTTCCAAAAGGGCCAAATGAAAAATAGGTATCAAATGAAAAATAGGTATCAAATTGGCAAATATACCACATGACTATTTTCAATTTGGCCCTTTTAGAACACCTTGTTTGGGCAACGCCTGACAAATGGCCGTGGAATAGGACTACCGATACGCGATTTTTTATTACTTATATAATACTATGTTTCAGTCTGACAATGTATCTATTTAAATTCAATATTAATAGTATTAGTAATAAATTTACAAAGCATCTATAATAAATAAATACTGTACATTTTGGATTTAATGATATTATATACATATCGGGTTTCCCAAAAACGTTACTAAGTAAAACTTCATAACTTTGGTTATGTTTAGAAATTGAGAAATTCTTGATTAAATTTTGGGAGTCATAGGTATGCATGGTGTATGGGCTGTATATGCATTTTCTTCGTCAAAAAAGTAAATGAACGTAGATCAAGAAAAACTGCTGTGAAGGGAAGGTTTCTTGTCACTGTCAGACGTTGACTGACCCCCAGCCCCCTAGCCTTCGGTGGGCGGGTCCGCCGAAGGCGTAATTTCACTGAAATAATGGTCAGACATTTCATGACTTCAAACTTGTCTTGGAGTTGATCATGATGAAGGACAATGTTATTCTTAAGGGACCACTTTTCAACTCCGCCTCCATGAAATTCAAGGTTGTTTTGCAGCATAATCTTGCACAAATTGGTTATTATTTTTTGCAGAAGCTTTGTGTAATCCGCAAAAGCGAAGGGGTTTTGAAGAGGCAAGGGATATTTTAACTTTTTAATGAAAATGGCTGAAAACTCAAAAACTGCTTTCCTCGTTTTTCAGAACATTTTTGAGGGAAACAAAAACTTATCGCTCGATGCTCATATACCTATTGATGACTGTATCCCAAAATTTCGTTGAGAAATTCTCGGGTTAACCGAAGTTACGGAGTTTCAGCTTTGCTTTTGTAACCCTTTCATGAAAACATATTCTGATTCTGTATGTCCATTGAATAAATTAAAAATGACTTAAAAATTCATTCTGTTGCCTATGATTATGAACGGCTCATACTGATCCTTGATAAGTCCTTGATAATTTAAAAGTTTTGATATATTTTTGTACATTAAAATGATAAATTCAAGAATTTGGTGCAGAAGGGTTCTTTCTAAAATGGAATTCCAAATATTAACTGACTCGTGAAGGAATATTTTATGATCGATCAAAAATTCAATTTATGCGAATATCCCCTAATTTAATTTGGGGTAGATTTTCGAACCCCCAAAATTTCGATCCCCGGAATTATTGTCCCATGATATTATGACGATCAAAATTCAATTTATGCTGTATTTTTGAGCGCGTGGCACAACACACGTATCACGTGCAGTATTGCGCGCCTTTACCGCACCAAAAAGGACTTTGCATAGGTAACTGTAAGTTTATGCCCTTTTCCAGGGGCAGTAGTTCGAACTGTACTGTGCGCAACTTACCCAAATGTGTGCAATTGCAAATGGACCGATCGAAAGATCCGTCGAAAGAATGCGCAAATTTCAACAAAACGCAGATCCCAGCATGTGCACACATACGCGTAAGAGGTAAAATACATGGCGCATTGTTTCACAGGGTCAACATTTATTAGTAAGCTGGTATTGTACTGAGGCCGGTTATTTAAGGGTTAAATCAATTTTGCTCCAACAAGGCAGCACACATACTATTTTTTGAAACAAATCTGATTCTGATGCTGTGTCTACTTCTCCACGCCACCAGCAGCCACCACGTCCCTCACCAGCCGGGCACACATCCACAGGCACCGAGCCACGTGGAAACAACCTGCAGAAATATATTAGGAAATGGAGGATTTATCCGGGGATGTTGTCAAGGATAAAGGGTTAAACGAGGTAAAAGTAAACCAGTACAAACGCTTACCAGTGGTTTGTCATGAAAAATCAAGCATAAATTAGAGAGATTATGTCTGTAATATCACCTTTTTCTGGGCCACCCTTGAATGTGTGCGTTACTCTCCCTTCGTTGTCAAGGTAACCATACCACTCACCGTGTCCTGGTTCCCTAAAATGAGGAGAAAACGAGATTAAAAGAGGCCAAGTTGTGAAAGTAGAGAGATATTCAAAAAGGGATGAAAAGTTTGAAACCGAATTGTCAGATGATAGTTGATACAAGCAACAAGGCTAGATGAGTATGGACATAGCACGTGTTACTCGGAATTCAGCGGGGTTCATCATCGATGGAAATTAAAATGAATTTACACTAAAATGGACCATAGCGTAGTCAAAGACCCTGGAAAAATCGTTGAGGAACTTCCTCTCCCCAGTTATCTTGTAGGACATGATGAGGGCTATCATGGCATCTGCTATAGGCCACCTGTAAACAGACATGATGAGGGCTATCATGGCATCTGCTATAGGCCACCTGTAAACAGACATGATGAGGGCTATCATGGCATCTGCTATAGGCCACCTGTAAACAGACATGATGAGGGCTATCATGGCATCTGCTATAGGCCACCTGTGAACAGACATAATGAGGGCTATCATGGCATCTGCTATAGGCCACCTGTAAACAGACATAATGAGGGCTATCATGGCATCTGCTATTGGCCACCTGTTAGTAAGTAACTGCGGTAGGACACGGCTGGAGGGTTGAATAGGTTACAAAAGGGCCCTTTAAGAGATCTGGTACAAAAGGGGGCTGGCAGATAGATCAGAAGACCGCCGCAACACCACTCACCACAGCTTCATGTTCCAAGTGAGTTCAGTAGGGCTCAGTCCGTCCACGTCTAGGAAGGTAAATATCCCCCCGTTATTGGGGTCCCACGCGGCAGTGAACATTTGCCCGATAAACAGACTCAGAACTTGCTTCCTCAGTTCCTGAGTAGAAATACAATCAGCGTTATGCAATGATGATTTGATGTTGAGTTAGAGATCGTAAGTCCAGTCCCCGGCCAGATTATTTACAATCAACTATCAAGACAAGATTAAGAATGAAATTTTAAAGACGCTCTTCCACGAAAGCTTCAAAGTATAAAAACTCCAGGAAAGTAGATCCATGCAACAAAAAACCGATATCTATATTCCTTTTAAACTCTTCAGTCCTGACCTTCTTGTGGGCGATGAGGGAGTATTTGAGGAGCATCCACCCGACTTCCAGCACAGTTCCGGGCACCACGAGTCTCCCCAGCGAGCCTTCCACTTCCCCCGAACTCTGGACTGTCTCCAGAACAACTGATTCTTTCCTCTGCAATTATAGGTGGAGTGGAGATTTGCTGGTTAAATGGTGCTGCAAATTGTAGATTCAGAGTGTGCACATGGATCGATCATTTACTCAATCGCGCGTCTTTATCGATGCCTCATGATCAGTCGATTCAATGCACAGTATATATGCGACTTTTTGAGAAACGACATTGCCGCTTCAAATAGGAATAATTTAACCTTAATTCGCCTTACTCCAATTACCAAACACCATTAAATTTCACTTCCAACCCCTATTTGTTACCTGGACATGCTGCAGTATCCTCTTCACCAGGTAGGTAAAGTCCTCCTTGTGCTGGCGCAGTTTGGTGGGATTATGCTCGGAAATGGAGAGAAGCATCCTAAACACGTGACCCAGGTCGCTCAGCGTCGAGTGCGTCGTTTCTGAGAGGGGAATTAAGTAATAAAAAACGCACTCAGCGTCGAATGCGTCGTTTCTGAGGGGGGGGGGATTAGCAACGAAGTCAGTGTCACAAATCTATGAAAAAATATGGTGCCTCATTTGAAAATTTGTACTTAATTAATATCTTGCATATATGTGCAGACAATTTCATTGACATTACACGATTTGTCGATTCTGCAGAACCATGATTTCCACTTGAAATAGATAAGAGCAATCGTATTTTGTAGGAAACAGTACCTACCCATTCCATACTGGTTGACAGTTCCGCTATCCCTGATCCACGCTAAAATGTAGGAAACAGTACCTACCCATTCCATACTGGTTGACAGTTCCGCTATCCCTGATCCACGCTAGAACCACACGAAGAACAGCCTCGGCTCTGGACTGAGGGAAAACTGTGTTACGAGAGTTGAACTTGATGTATATCGCTCAATTGATGGACAATGGAGGGGTTGGGGATCGTTCACATATTACGTAATCACCTAGGGGGAGGGGGGAGTTTTCAAATGATTACGTTTGATTACGGGGAGGGGGGAGGGGGTTTGGTGGTTGATTATGTAATCAAAATTTACAATTTTTGACATGGTTGAGCCATGATTACGTAATATTCTCCTCAAAAGAGGGGGGTTGAGCTTTGATTACGTTTGATTACGAGGGGGAGGGAGGGGGGTTGAAAATGGCCAAAAATTGATTACGTAATATGTGAACGATTCCTTGATAAAAACGCGCAAATTTACTGTTCGTACATCAAATTGAGACGCGCCATTTTACTGTACTTTCTATAGAATCGAAAGTTAACTTTCGATTCTATAGAAAGTACAGTAAAATAGCGTGTCTTTATCAATCCGATATCCATCGATCGAGGTACAAGGTATATATTATGCGTAATACCTTAATACAGTAACTCAGTAATTGAATGGTAATCGTTGGCATTCAGGGAAGGTCGGCTGAAGATGCCATCAAAATCCAACACAAAATCAAATGAATGAAACTCTGGACAGGTAGTTCGCCTGCTTGGTCGCATAGTGCAGCTCGAAGAGGGCCATCACGAAGTAGACCTCAGTGTTCATGTTGGGTCGCACTGATATGGGTTTACCTGAGAAGAAGGGTAACAGTTGGGAATGTTTATCGTCAATAGGCCAGTTTAACATTCATCAAGAATGCTTCAAGGACAACTACAAATAATATATTAATAGAGTAATACAGCTGTTGGTTGGGCTGTAAACTATAACATGACACGAGTTTTCTGGTTGCTTTCAAATAGCATACTATGATGAGATTTCAGCTCGGTGACCTGAATAGTCAGCAGTTGATAAATAAAACTTAGCACTTCGTCCGGTTCTCACCTTCCCTGGTAACTGCGTAGTAACACCGACTGTCCGTCGCTCGGTACGCGTGACGTAACAAGAACTCGCCGCCGAGTTTAGCAGAGCTCAACATTTCCTCGGTGTGATACACGTCCGTACAGTTGTAGAGCTTAGCATACATGTACGTCTGAAATGGGAATTATATACAGTACATAAAAGCATAATTACGAATAATTTTACTCCCTATAATATAATAGTTACGTACTGTCAGTCGGGGAATAGAAGAGTGTTGTAAGCAGAGGAAGAGTGGTGTCAGCCGAGGAAGAGTGGTGTCAGTCGAGGAAGAGTGGTGTCAGTCGAGGAAGAGTGGTGTCAGCCGAGGAAGAGTGGTGTCAGTCGAGAAGAGTGATGTCAGTCGGAGAATAGAAGAGTGGTGTCAACAGAGGAAGAGTGGTCTCAGCAGAGGAAGAGTGTTGTAAGCCGAGGAAGAGTGGTGTCAGCCGAGGAAGAGTGGTGTCAGTCGAAGAAGAGTGGTGTCAGCCGAGGAAGAGTGGTGTCAGTCGAGAAGAGTGATGTCAGTCGGGGAATAGAAGAGTGTTGTAAGCAGAGGAAGAGTGGTGTCAGCCGAGGAAGAGTGGTGTCAGTCGAGGAAGAGTGGTGTCAGCCGAGGAAGAGTGGTGTCAGTCGAGAAGAGTGATGTCAGTCGGAGAATAGAAGAGTGGTGTCAACAGAGGAAGAGTGGTCTCAGCAGAGGAAGAGTGTTGTAAGCCGAGGAAGAGTGGTGTCAGTCGAGGAAGAGTGGTGTCAGTCGAGGAAGAGTGGTGTCAGCCGAGGAAGAGTTTTGTCAGCCGAGAAGAGTGATGTCAGTCGGAGAATAGAAGAGTGGTGTCAACAGAGGAAGAGTGGTCTCAGCAGAGGAAGAGTGTTGTAAGCCGAGGAAGAGTGGTGTCAGTCGAGGAAGAGTGGTGTCAGTCGAGGAAGAGTGGTGTCAGCCGAGGAAGAGTTTTGTCAGCCGAGAAGAGTGACGTTAGTCGAAGAATAGAAGAGTGGTGTTAGCCGAAGAAGAATGGCGCCAGTCAAGGAAGAGTGGTGTCAGGCGAAGAATAGTGGTGTCAGTCGGTGAATAAAAGAGTGGGTGCCAGCCGAGGAAGAGTGGTGTCAGCCGAACAAGAGTGGTGTCAGCCGAGAATGAGTGGCGTCAGCCGAGGAAGAGTGGTGTCAGCCGAGGATGAGTGGTGTCAGTCCATTTAGTGTGGTTTCATCCGAGCAGAATTGAAGAGTGATGTCGTACGTGCGCGGCGCGCGCGTTAATTGATTGTTTGCGCTGCGATGAGTGCAAGAAAAAGATCGCGCGTTACAAAAATTGTAGAGAAAATTTGATTTTTACCGCCGTTAGCAACACATTTTGCCCAACCGGCCCAACTGAAAATCAATCTGATTTCCAATTCAACTTGGTAAGGATCAGTGTTCATATCAAACCGAGGGTTGTAATTTGATTTAATGGATACACCAAACAATATCAGTGGGGATGGACAGACTTAAGTTCTGCCTTGGGCTCTTAAAATTTTGCCAATACGCGAAGTTTTGAATAAGCGTATTTCAGTTACTTATTATATTTTGGTGCGAATCAGGGTGAACAAATAACCGCATTGGCCAAATAAACATTTTTGACCGACGCTAATTGGTTAATCTACTTAAAATGAATTATTGCATTTCGAATAAAAAGAAGAGATTGAATTTAACTGAAGTATCAGATAATTGTTTATGAGCCACATAATAGAATGAATAATTTTCTTTATTCTCCTCTTAGCTCAGCGAAGTCAAACGAACTTTTTTCCGAAATTCAAGAAAAAAAGTTCGTTTCCCTACGCAGAGCTAAGAAGAGAATTAAGAAAATTATTCATTAGATTGAATTTACTTAGGTACCTGTTGTGCCTGAAGCTCACAGTACTTTGTGGTGTCGTATATCGTACCATCGTAGTCCACACAAGTCAAATAACCCGTGTGCTCCTCGTCTAACGAATTGTTGTCCCAAAACGTGAGCACCTGAATTAGGATTTCTGTTATTTCTTTATTTATGAAGTTAAATGTTAGAAATTTCTAGATTGCTGTACTGTGTTCTCGAATTAAATGCGGCTCTTTTTATACGGCAATTATTTTGCAAATAAAATATGCAAACATGCTCGTGTTACAAGCTACTCAAAAGCTCAAAAGCTTCAGAAAAATGTAGAACTACATCAGAAACATGAAAGTTTTAATAATTAAATTACCGCTTTGAGCTCATGTTCGAGTCTGCCAGCCAAATCATTGAGGACCCTCAAAAAGTCTTCCTTTTCTTTTGCAGCCGCAGTTTCAGCTTCGGAGGGTTCCAGCACTGCAACAGCTTAAAATGTCAAATGATTGCAAGGTGTTACGTATATTAGCATGATATGGCAATTGCGAAGAATGAAGATCGGTCAGATTTTCAGGAGAACGATCAGAAAATTACGAGAAATCGAAGAAAACTCTGCCTATCAAAATAGAAATAAACTGAGTCCTACAAACTTACGTTTTGTTACAGTTATTTCTGGAGCATCGGGTTTCCCTCCATTACTGGGCATACTACCTATCAAATGGTCGATGGAGATCAATAAAAGATATTTGTAAGAAAGGGAGCCTTATGAGACAAATTTACATGGGACAATAATTCTACGATTCGAAATTTAGGGGTTCAACATTACGCACAGAGCAGTTGAATAAAGTCTGGGACAAAATTTTATCATGGAAAATGAGGCGCAGTAATCAACTAAAGAACAACAAATTAAAGAACAACAAATTACAAAGGTAGGTTCACTAAAATGATGAGAATTCAGCGGTAAATCAATACCCATTTTAAAGCAGCAATTTCAAGACTCCGAGAGATTGGGTTTCATGGTATCCATGAACGTGCAAAGAAATCGAGGATTTGGTTACAGGTTACATTCAATCGAATGAATAATATAACGATGGTTTGAATACGTCATAATAGGCGATAATATACACTGCAATTATGGGACTAGGAAAACAAAATAGGAATTATATCTTGGAATCATTAAAAAAAAGAACGAGAAGGTTCATATCTCGAAATATTATAATAGTATGAGTTATTAATTATTGAATATTTAAAAAGCAACGTTTAAAAACAAGCATCTATAATGCCACTGGCTGAGGATTGTTTCGACAAATGATTGACTGAGGACTGGTTTCGTGACCTCGAACCGACGAATGGCTTTTCTGGCCGATAAATTTAATGTTCGGTCAACACCGAGGCCGAGGACTCCTGAATCCTGATTAGGTAGATCATTGTTACTGACAGAACTCTAGCAGGTTCACGTTATAAAAGCACACTTACACTCAAACACGCTATTGCACACTGAGTAAGCAATATATGAGCGCATCGATCGGTTGAATTAGGGATCGATAAACTATAAAAGGTTCGCAATTTATTGTTAGCACTTACAGCAAATAAATTGTGAATCTTTATCGATCCATCAATAAATCGACCCATGGGCACAAAACTATATATGTAACGAAGTCAGATATACAAGCTTTAACGCACATGTTACAACACATATAACAGACCTATACACGTGAGAAAGATAGGCGTTTAGTGACATCATCAGCGCACCACTTCGCACCGTAACCATGACGTCACTGACGCTGGTTACTACTTGAGCACAACAAATACATACTCGACAAGCATAGTAAAGAGCTCTGGGTAGTTACTACAATGGTTATTACAAGTAGGAATCATGTTATGTATTTTATCACATTTAACGTACATAGTCAATGTGCAATGTGTGCATGATATTTATTTGATCAGGGGTCACAGCGGCAACAGAATATTAGAGCACTGATTGATTGATTATAGCTTCAGAAAGTTCAATAATAGACATTGTTTTCTATGTAGAGGAAGCAGGATGTGTGAAAAGTAGGGAAGGTGGCCAAGAGTGAAGAGTTTTAACTCGTATTGCAGGAAATTCATGAGATAATTAGCAAGTCAACAGAAATTAGAATAAATCATTTACTCGTGATATGTAAGGTATAAGACTATAAGATACTGCATTTGAGGACTGAGGTTAGTTCGTATAGCAGGGTTGACTGAAATCTGAATATGATATGAACTTATAAACTTCGGGTTAAAGCTTATTAAAGATAAAGGTAGGTGATAAAGTGATATTCAAGTATGCACACTTTTAAAATACTAAAGTCGCATTGTCGCACACTGTTTATGACGCACTGTTTAATGTTTAGAACAGATTATTGGAAGGGATACACTGTTTATTTCTCACACTGTTTAATTTACGGATGACAGATATTCCTCAGAAGTTATGACACAATCGCAACACCATACCGGATTTTTCATTTTAAATGTTTATGTCGCACGTTTCTGTCGCACTGTTTATGTCGCACACTGTTTCTGTCACACTGTTCATATTCAATGTTAAAGTCTCACTGTTTATGTTGCACAGTTTAATGTTTATGTGGCACTGTTTATGTCGCACACTGTTTATTTCTCACACTGTTAATTTCTCACACTGTTTAATGTTTCTGTCGCACGTTTCTGTCGCACTGTTTATGTCGCACACTGTCTGTCCTCCTCCTGTTTCTGTCACATCTTTAGTTCTCCACTGTTTCTTTCTCACTGATATCTGATAGGAACATGAGGCAGTCGTACTTGTCAACCACACTGGCCAGATCCTTGTAAGATACTTCATTCATGCGGCCCCCGCACTCCTGCAATTAATTCACAGTAATGAAGGGAATTTCTCAGGGACTGTTATCTTCTGAAAATTATACCTTTGAATTTTTTTTTTTGCAGTCGTAATTGTCAACCACAACAACATAGATCCTTGGTAAGATGAAAGTTGTATGATTTAATGATTAGCTTAGATATGAATTGGGTCTAAAAGTTTTATCAGCCTGCTTTATCAGTAACTTCGGTTCGCTCAAAACGCCGGTTAACCGGTACAGTATCAAAATATTCGGTAACGGTTACAGTTTCTGTTGGATATAAACTTGGGTCAACAAGCTTAATCAGCCTGCAGCAAGCCATTCGAGACAAATAGTTCAACTGATTTGTCTCAACAACAAGATTCCAAAGTTGACACTAACCTTATAGTTTTCATCCATCACATCATAGGCTTCCCTAGTCATCAGCTCAATGAACAGCTCAGTAGCACTGAAATGGATGAAATGACTGCATAAGTATAATAAACAAAATTTTCAACAATTTTAAGGAAATTAAATTGTTAGAATTTATTTCTATCAGCTATTATAGTCGAGGGACACAATTTTCAAATTTGGGGGCTGGTCACAAATCCCTCCAAAAATCCTTGGGAACCCTCAATCTACTATCGTAAAGTGAGGTTTGTCAGTCTGTATGGCCACATATTTAAATTTGACCTTGCTGAGAAGAGAGGTAAAGACAAGCTAGAAAACTTGAACCTGCTGAGTTTTCTTATACAATATTAGCAGTAGTAAAAACCAAAATTTGTCTATAATAACAACATGAGTCATTTTAAACCAATTAAAGCTTTTCATTTTATCATCCTTGAAATCTTCAATTCTATTTCCAATGTCCATCCCCCCTTTCTTCCCAAACAGTGATGCTTGGAATTCCAGAGGACTGGGTGACCCAGCCTTGTACTTATGAGCTGTGAGGACTTGAGGAGTATAGTGGCCCGAAACCTCCCTGTTGGACCTCTTATTCAATCCAACTCAATTCAATTATATATTTTTGTACAGCACATTGAACTAATATATACTGTCCAGTTACTTGATTTGCTTTTATATTAAGAGGCTTCTGGGGTATGCTGAGGGTGTGAGAACCTCATTACAGTTGAAAAGGGAGGACCTTGCATCTGCAAGATAACCACAGATGCTTCACAATTTAGTCTCTTCCCCCCTCTCCAATCCTTGGAACAGAAAATCTTTATCCAGTATTTATTCTATGTTGGACATATATAGATAAGAATTTGGATAAAATTACACTTCTGCTGTGCTTTGAATACTGTGCTATGAGGGTAAAACGGAGCAAAGGGTACTCCATGATCCTCTTGCCATGGAGTTGTACATGAGCAGGTATTGATTGGCCCAATAAAGTGTGTCAGATAAGTGTTTGCTAGCAAAACTATATTGATAAAAAGTGAATTTGTGTCAACCAGCTAAGATTTTACACTTTCTCTCAGGGGTCAGGGCACACTTAACACAGACCACTCCATATTTGCATCAGACATAAATCTCTTCAAATAACAAAGTATGGCCTAAATTGGAGGTTAAATCCATCTACCAACCGTGTTATGATGAATAGGGATTCCTGGCTAATAGCACTGATGTCAGGGCATTGCTTCATGATATTCTTTATTCTGGACAGTGGTAACAGGGTTAGACACTTATTTTCTTCTCTAGATAGCTCTTGAACCCCATTTTCCTCCATCAGCTCAAATTTGATTGTATTATATGTATAAACTTTGTGAAATAGGACAAAATAAAGCGGGGGAGATTCGGGTACTAAGTTGCAGACACAGGGCCGGTGGGTGGGTCTATTTTTCCCTCGAATGTTGTTTAGTACTTGGGTACTAAAATACGTGGTCATCAGCTGGAATTTGAAAAATCAGTTGGTACCTGGGTACTAAAATACGTCGATATCTACTGATTTCGTAGTATCAGAGTATGAAATGTTTACTTTTTGTAAACTGCGGAAAACTCCTCTCAAAATGTAATTACTAAAATTAGTAATTACATTTTGGAGAAAAATTTTCCGCAGTTTTCGCCTGATCACACAGTACTACAGTAATCAAATAATGTGATACGTTTTGGAGCTAGCAGCAATCACTGAGTTTGCAGTGTTAGCTCACAGAATAATAAAATAGAAATGAGCGGAATCGGATTGCTAAATCCGACGCTTAGTAACTCACTGAGCTATTTGACCACCAAACATTCTGCAAATATTTAGCAATTTTGGAAAATCTATGTTTTAGGTTAACAAAGATCCAAAAAGTTTCGATCGGGCTCAATATGAATATATAATTATTCATACTAGCGTTTTTGGGGCAATTTTTAGCTAGTAACTTTAAAGTAACGTGACCATATTATGCATTTTAGTTTTCGTTCCCTGAGGGGAAATTTAACTTCATCAAGTGGCACCTTCTGGTTATTATGTTGCGATATATACCTTCGCCTCTTGTTGTTATATTTTGACTAAAAGCTTACAGTTTCTAATTTTGTGTCTTATGAGTTAAGATGTAAATATTAGAAACGCATTTTATTGATTTTCATGGTCATGTGATCTAACGGGTGATGACTAATTATCTGGAATTATTTCAATGTGGTTTTTTGTGGACAAATCGAGATCATTTTAGGAGCTCAGATGTGATTATTCTGGACCTATTAAGTCTGCTGATTCAGAATAAGATCATGGGAAAATTTGAAAACCCTGTTTCCCATGCTACTGGCCGGTTAGTTTAAGAAAATGCGAAAAAAATCTTGCACAAATTTAAAGATTGACTCCTGACATATGATTGGAATATGGCCTACAGGAGCGTTCCCATCAGTTACCATCTAGGTTGACTTATGGACTTCGTTAGCTAAGACGCTATTGAAGACCTCTACATGCATTTTTCGGTGAAGATTAAGAAAATTCTTAGATTTTTAGAGCTAAAATAATGCCAAATTTATGGAAAATTTATGTGTTTTGCTACACCACCAGGCCTTACGAGAGTCTTAGAACAGGACCTTTTAGTTGTCTGAACACTCAGATTTAATGGCAGGGACCTCATTCAACATAATCCATGTCTTTGGACCACTTCCATTTAATGGTATGCCGAATTTTGGATTTACAAATCAAAATTTTATGAAAGTGAAATTATCAGAATTGACGATTTTAAACACGTTTTAGGTTCCATAGGGTCACCACTGGATAAGTTAGTGATGCTACTCACTGCAGTCACTCTTGAGACCCTCCTGCTTAGAATCATCCCATAGTAAGGCTTTATTAACACTTTTGGGGATAATTATCGCCATTGAAATTTTGTGCAAGATTTTTCTGTACCCTCTCAAACTAACCGGTCAATAGCATGAGAAAACAGGGCCTTCAAATCCTCCCATGATGTGATTCTCAATCAGCAGGCTTTTAGGTCCAGAATAACCTCATCTGAGCCCTAACATGATCTCGATTTGCCCACAAGAATACATTGAAATAATTCCAGATAATTAGTCATCACCCTAAGTCACGAGATGAAAATCAGAAATTGATTATCTCAAAAAACTAGAAAAGATTTAAAACGAACAATCGAATAGAATGAAATGGGTAAATTGGTTATGAGTAAGATTTCATCGGAAAAAATTCATCCAAATACTGAAGAGCATAAAATTGTATAACTGTGGAAAAAGATGTTTTCCCACAAGGTTATTGGCCATTGTCCCAAATAATCTGAGAACCTTCATTATCTATGATAATGACGTCATCGGAAAAATATAGTTAAGCCGCATCTATCGCTTTAAGTTTTAGGGTTAGAACCAGGATTAGGGTCAGGATTTGTTAGGTTCAGGGTAAAGATTAAGGTTATGGTTGGCTGGGGTTAGGTTTAGGTTAGGCCACAAAATATTGAGGTTTTAGTCTGTGACGTCAATCAGCCAGAGTTATATGGGACACATACCAGGTTATTTTGCAGGGTACAAATGTCAACTTTACCTGGCGCAAAACAAATGAAGGGTTTAGTTGTATGATCTTATGATGATTGAAGCTATTCTAATAGTGCCTATTTCAATATCAAATAGCACTTTTCAGATTCCTTTGTACTACGAGAGTCTGAAATTCAATGTTCTATTCTGAACTGTTCCAAAATCTTGAATTTAGGGTGGGTGTCTTAATTTTTCATGCCAAAACCACTTAATACCCAGGTACCAAAATTCAGGTGGGTGGTATCAACTCAAAAAAATGCCAAAATGCAGGATCGTCGGCCCTGTGTCTGCAACTTAGTACCCGAACCTCCCCCGAATAAATATATAAAGCAATTGGGGACCATCTATGAAGGACACCACATAATTTTGGTATCTTTAGCCTCCCTCCATTACCCCTTGTCCACAAAAGTCCACAACCTCATATGTCAAAATCATGAGGGGGATAATCATCCGGGCACACGGAGTAATGTGCTGCACCTTGGGAGATTGAGGCACCTGGATGATTGTAAATGTTTACAATTGGGTAATCCATTGGGATAAGGAAAGGAATTTATTTGATTTGACTTTTATAATGTATTGTAATTGTTGATAAAAAATAAATTTTGTTTCTCTAAATTTTGTTTTTCTCAGACGGACCAAAATATTCATAAATTGCAGATGTCTTCATTCATCCAAACACCTGCCTTCCCCTACCTCTACATTGGCAAGACTCCTCGCTCTCATTGTAGACATCCTTTATGGATGACCCCTTACAAGTTTACTTTTTCAAATCATGAAGATCTACACTGATAAACTTATTATATCAAGCATGGGGCATGAATAGGGCCTAGGGAGTCTCACTAGATATGCCACCCCATAGGGTGAAAGATAGAATAGACTGGAATAGAACGACTTGTAATCAATCCATATCTAAGAAAGGTATATATCACAAGTGGTCACCTCCCCATTTTATTGAAATGACATCATGAAAAATTCTTAAGATGAGCCAGGAGCCAAGTAGATTAAAACATAAAGCACATTTTGACATTTCTGTATTAATCACAAGTTTATACCATTTTCATAATGATAGGCATTGAAATCTAACCATTGAGACTGGTGGGAACAAGGATTGTTACAGCAAACTACCCAGTATCAATTCCAAATTACTTTATATGCACCTACTTGACATCCCTACATACTTTATAGCAATGCCTGCTAAAGTAAACTAAAGTAAAGCTTGATTGATTGATTGAAAATCCTCGTGAGGGCACCGATAAGGGCTTTTAAATATATGATATTATATTGTACTTTACATTCAAAAAAATATATGAATATACTTGATCACTTTAATATAAACGTTAAATCACTCAATCAAATAGAAATAAAGAAAGTAAAACTTCAAGTCTAGCTTAATCATTAATATGTCAGAAGTGTGTTATTTCTTAGACTTGAGACTAGGTGAAATAAATAAATGTTTCAAAATGCGAGTAAATTGTGATAAAATGTGGGTTTTATACATGTTTAGCTGTATTTGTTTAATGATTTCGATTTCAGATTTGTTTAATGATTTCAATTTTGACCGATAACATAACACCAACTCCGATCTGTGCACAGCTCAGCTCAGTGTATTGCGCGCGTGCGCTGCCACGTAATTCTCAAAATGTGGAGACCTAGGCCTAGTAAGATTTTAAATGACCCTACCTATACCCTCCACCCCCACCGCGCGCCATTTTTCCGCGTCTGCAAGCAACAAGAAACAAGATCATTTTGAAATATTGACCATGATTTATTGTCAGGCGTTGCCTAACCCCCTCGCGCCGCGCGCGCCACGACTCGCAGAGTCGTGGGTCCGGTCTTCGACGACGTCAGACAAATAATTTAATAATTTATTTTTATTTTATCAAGCTGAAAGTGAAGATTAAGTCGACACTCCAATTTGAGTTACTAGTTATTTGGTATAACCATAATGTCACAATGCACGACGCGACCAAAATTTAGTAAGGTACCTGATCAGGTATCAATAATTACAGAAAATTGCGACTGCACGAAAATATTAATACACACTAGTACAGTTGTACAGCTGCTAACATGTGCGTCCCGATCGGAACCGTCTGAGGGGCGGCCGTTGGGCTGCAGGCTGCTCCATCCCGACGGTGGCTGTGTGCCGGTCTCGGTTGCTCGTCCCCCCTTGCATTGATCAGACTTGATCGGCTCATGTATTAATAGCAGTGCGCACGCCATTTGCTGCCGTACATGAGCGGGCGAGCTTCCGATAGCGCGTGCACAGACTCTCAGAGTGTAGTCTGAGGGCCATCCTTCCTTTGGAACGCATTGGGGCGCATCAAGTCTGCAGACATTGCATATCTTAAAGCGAGTCAGTCCAGGCCTTTGTATCTAAAAATTAATCTTGATAATTGAAACTTTAATGAAAAATGTAATGCGTATTTGAGTTTGAATTATGACTGATGCATAAAAATGCGTGTTTGCAACGCATTTTTTTGAATAATTTGATGCATGTATTATAACTAAAATTATAGATGACTTCCTCATATAACTAATTGACGTATAATCTAAATTATTTTAACTAATCTAGATCATTTTAACTAAAAAAACACAGTTAAGTTATTAAAATTAAAATATATTTACATTTTACGAGCTGTTAATATTATAATATTATAATTTATATTCGAGATTTAGAGATATGGGCTGTCTCAAATTTAATAATTATTATGAATATTTGAAGACTATAATCTTTATAATCAATTGCAATTATCATAACAATAGTTATCGCAATAAACAAAAATAATAAATATCATCGCATGCGCGCCGAGCTTCGCATGCGTCTTTAATAAAAGCTATAGCTGTAATTAGCTGTAGCTAAGCTTAGCAGTATCTATATCGCAGTATCATTGCAATTGATAAAGTTTTTGAAATTCCCTAGAAGACAAGAAATTAGATAATAGATATTGTATTATGAAATTTTGTTGTTGGCTACTAGATAGTTATAGTATAGTACTTAAATACTTACGTAACAATGTTAAAATTTTCGATTTGACTTGTGAGTAGTGTTACCCAGTTGTATCTGGCCCGTTGTGGCGCCGCGGCCTGTGCCGCGCGCGGCGCCTGGGCTCTGGGTGCTTTTCCTGGGGTGCGTTGCACTGTCGCACTGAAGGTACCTTGCACAGTGTCGCGCGCCGCAGGAGGGTATCATTGCCCGGGTGCGCGCGCCATGGTGCCCGCACCCGGGTGCGCGCGCCATAGTGCGCGGCGCCCCGACGGGCTGGGGCAACTGAGTTAAGTTTAATTGTTAAATTGGGAAATTATAGGGAAAAGGAAAGGAATTATTTTGTTTTGTATTTTAAATGTATTGTAATGTTAAATTAAAATAACTAACTGAGTGTTGAACTCTGATATTAAATCAACCTGCTTAAACTTTATTCTGTCATGGCTCATTTATTACCCTCCAAATCAGATTCAGATTTGCAGAGCTTAATTCAGAAAGCATCAATTAATGTGAATGATGATGTGTTCCAAAGGCCACTTGATGGTAGAGCACCAAAGCGTGCATTACAACAGACCTATGAATACAGGTCGCCATCATCCAAACCACCATGCTCCAAGAAGCCTTATGGTGTTTCGAAAGATGACTGTCCTTGTTTAAAACATACAGAAGATTCTGTTTGGATTACATGTTCAACCTGTGAGCAATCATTTCATTGTGAATGCATTGGACTTACAGGACTAAGACAAAATGGAGTCGAGCAGATACCAACTTGGAAATGTGCGGTTTGTTACAAGCCGGCTTTTCTGTCAGAAACAGTCATCCCTACGAAAGAGAGTGTTAGGAGAATTGTTAGAGAAGAGCTATGTGATGTGAGAAAGAAGATAACAGAAGATGTTGTCAAAGCTATTGTTCCAAGGACATCTGGTGGAAACGGTTGTACTAAGGATGAAGTAACCAAGATTGTTGCCACTTATGCTGAAGTGACTGAACGGAATCAGAAGAAAGCTGTTGAGGCAGTTGTTGAGTCTCAGAAGAAAGCCATAGAGACAATCAGTTCGGTACAGACTGCACAGGAAGTAGTTGAGAAAGTTGCCAGAAAAGTTGATTCTGACAATGTTGAAAGGGAAAAAAGGAAATCAAATGTTGTAATAATGAATATCCCAGAAAGAAAAGAAAATACAAGTAAGGAAAGAACAGAAGCTGATATGAAATTTTGCCAGGAGGAGCTTGCAATGAAAGATGATGATATTGTACAGTTTTGGAGAGCAGGGAAGAAGAACTCTGAAAAGCCTGATTACAACAGGCCATTGATTGTCCAGCTTAAATCAGTAGAACATGTCAATGCCTACACAAATAATGGGAGAGGAAAGAAGACAGACTCTGGATTTTGGATAAATAGGGATCTGTGTCTTGTGGACAGGGTTGCAAATTTTCATGCAAGACAGCAGAAGAGGCAGAGAATGAAATCAGAAGAGTCAGTGAGCAAAATGCCCCTTTAAAACTTTTGTACACTAATGCTGATGGCTTACACAATAAACTTGATGAGCTTAAACTGGTTATCAAGCAAGAATGTGTTGACATAGTTTGTATCACTGAATCCCACTTACATGTGGATATTTTAGATGCTGAAGTACAGATAGATGGTTATACCCATTACAGGAAGGATAGGGATTTCAAGATACATGATGAAAACTCTAAAGATGTAAGTGAAAAAGGAGGATCTATCATTTATATCAAAAATGATATACCACAGGAAGAAGAATGCTTGTTTCTAAATGCACCTGATTCTTTGGCTGTCAGAATTGGAACTGATAAAGGCATTGTCTGTATTGCTTGCATTTATAGGTCACAGGCATTATCTGAAAAGCAAAATGACCAACTCATTGAGTGTGTTAATAGTGTTTGCCATGAAACTAATCCTTGTGAGACGATTATTGTTGGAGACTTTAATTTACCTAATGTTTCATGGATGGATTCCATTGGTCTTTCAGAGAATTTTGATACTAATAACAAGCTTCTTATACAACAGGCTAAATTTGTAAACTGTTTTAATGAACTTGGGCTGTCATGGGTTTTGACACATGAAAAAACTCGCAAAAGACTAGTTGGAGGGAAAGTTCAAGAAAGCTTACTTGATCAGATTCTTACAAATAATGATGGATTAGTCTCTGGGCATAAAATTTGTTCACCACTTGGAAAATCAGACCACTCTACCTTATTTGTGCACCTGGGTGTTTCAAACAATACTGAAGTAAAATCAGAAATGGGGCAAAATTTCTCTTGAGGATCTCCTTCAGTATAGTGTTACAAATGTTGACTGGAAGTTCTCTTCTGATGACTTAGATGTTGAAGGTATGTTGGAAGAGCTTAACAGCAAGTTACAGAATATTTGTAATATTGTCCCAACAGATTCTTATCAGGATAATAATGTACCATTAAAATTGCCATGGTTGAGTTCAGCACTTAAACGAAAGCAAAAATTGAAAAATGAAGCCTGGAGACAGTTTGACTGTAATCCTTCATCTGAGAATTTCAGCCATGCCATGAATCGTCAAAGTTTGTATGAATCTGAAAATATCAGATTAAAGCTCAATTATGAGAAAAAACTTGCATACCATGTTAAAGACAATTCAAAAGCATTCTATTGTTATCTACGGAACAAACGCTTGCTTAAATCAGGAATACCTAATCTAGAAAGGGAAGATGGCTCTTTAACCAACAACACTAAGGAGGCAGCTGAAGAACTATCCAAAGCTTTCAGTTCTGTGTTTACCCAAGAACCTGCTGGACCCTTGCCAAATGTTTTCAAATATGGTGAATCTGAAAATAGTAGTAGAAACACTGATTCAGAAGTTTTTGAGTTATCTGATATTATAATTACCCCAGATGATGTTGCTTCAGAGCTCAGTAAGCTCAATATCTATAAAAGTTTGGGCCCAGATGGAGTGCATCCAAAGCTTCTTAATGCACTGTCTGGGGATCATACTTTTGTTGATGCAGTGTGTAAACTATTCAAAAAGTGTATTGATTCAGGTACTCTACCTAATTTGTGGAAAACTGCTACTGTTGTAGCATTGTTTAAGTCAGGGTCTAAATCACAGCCTTTAAATTATAGGCCTGTATCCTTAACTTGCATTATTTGTAAAGTCTTAGAGCAGATAATCCGTAAACAAATGGTTACATTCTTAGAAGATAAAATTAGTATACATCAGCATGGATTTGTTAACAAGAAGTCTTGTCTTACTAATCTCCTAGAGACATTTGATTCCATATTCAGTATACTTGAGGATGGGGATGCTGTAGATATTCTCTACTTTGATTTTCTAAAAGCTTTTGATAGGGTTCCACATTATAGGCTGTTAAGTAAACTGGAAAGTATGGGTATAAAAGGGAACTTATTAGGGCTTTTAAGAAGTTTTCTTACCGACAGAAGTATGAGGGTCTATGTGAATGGTAAATACTCTTCACTCAGAAAAGTGTTATCAGGTGTGCCACAAGGGTCAGTGCTAGGCCCTTTATTGTTTGTCTTATTTATAAATGATTTGCCAGACAATATAATAAATACTGTTAAGTTGTTTGCCGATGATTTAAAGTTGATTGGAAGGGTGAACAGTGCTAACAAAGTCAATGATGACTTGATTGAATTAGAAAGGTGGGAAAAGTTATGGCTTTTAAATTTTAATGCTTCCAAATGTAAGGTTATGCATATTAATTATAATAATAACCCAATGAATAGTTACAGTTTGAATGGTATAGATATAGAAAAATCTCATCAGGAAAAAGATTTGGGAATTCTCATCTCAGATTCCCTTCTTTGGAATGATCAGATAAGTAAATGTATTAGTAAAGCAAATCAAATGATGAATTGGATATTGAGAAATTTTTGCCCTTCGTGAAAAGAATGTTATGCTTAAAATATACAAAGCTTTGATAAGACCTCATCTTGAATATGGAGTACAGCTGTGGTGCCCATCTCCTGAGCATGGAAACTGGTCTCTGATCTTGAGTCTTGAAAGTGTCCAGAGGCGCTTCACACGTTTGATTGATGGGATGGGCCATCTGCCCTACTCAGAGAGACTTGGGTGTCTGCAGCTTACTACCCTGGCTGAGCGTCGCTACCGTGGGGATCTTATCGAAACTTTCAAAGCTTATAAGAATATTAATGGGCTAAAGCATATTTATAAGTTCAGTAAGCATAGGAGTCATATTGTTTCATGTTTGAAAACTAGTGTCACTATTCCTAATGGCATCAAGAAGTTACACAGAAGGTTTCTAACAGAAAGAATAAGAGAAATTTGGAATAAATTGCCTTCTTTCGTCCGTGATTCTGATTCAATTGTGAATTTTAAATGTAACCTTGAAAACTTTAAATATGCATGTTTTAGAGAAGGCCTATGTTCAGAAGCATACTATTGGAATGTTTCTAATGAAGTATTATCTAGAATTGAAACTCCTGCATATCTAATGAATAGGTCTAAGCAAGTTGAGTTCCTACGTGCAAATCCTTTTTTAGCAAAAAAGAAATATTTCAACTTAAGATATTAGTACTTCTGTTTTACTTGGGTAACTTCATAATATTATTCTTATTTCATAATTATTTGTAGCAGTTGGTTTATTATTTATTACATCTGGTTATTGGAATTATTCCCAATTTGGTTCTATTTCTGCTATGTTTTTTTGAAATACTGAATAAATTTATGTTGATTTGGTATCAGGTACTTAAATGTATTTGGGCACTTTCTTTGTGCTTTAAAACTAGTTGAAGGAATAATGTTTATTGCTAGGTATCATAAATTCAATTTATTAATTTATCTAAAATTTATTTATCACAATATTAAATTATGTTATTGTAATTTATTTTTCAAAGTTAAAGTTTAGTTGACTAGGGCTGGAAGATCCAGCGTACTGTTAAATGAATCATAGATAATATTTGGGCAAGAGTGTTGATGTTATTTCATCAAAATTGTTATTTTATTTTTTATTTTATGATAAAAAATAAATTTCTTTCTCTAAAATTTCTTTCTCTAAAATGTTTTCCAGG
Source organism: Beroe forskalii (assembly GCA_011033025.1). Taxonomy (NCBI): domain Eukaryota; kingdom Metazoa; phylum Ctenophora; class Nuda; order Beroida; family Beroidae; genus Beroe; species Beroe forskalii. The sequence continues at coordinate 40,441 of WFMF01000587.1, read as the reverse complement.
CCATAATCTGTCCATGTCCTTAAGTCATTTTCTTATAATCAAATTATTTGCCATGTGATTCATGTAATCATGCGAGTGGTGAGGGGTATTGTGTTAGTTTATTATTGTGGGTACCTCGACATATGGGTACTAAATACAGTGATATAATATAGTGAAATTGGTGTGAGTTGATTATATGTCAAAATGACTTTATTCTAGTGTATTGAAAAATATATGTGATTGTGCTGTAAAAGTTTTATTCAATTCAATGCAATAAAGTGTGATGATTGTATGTTTTGCCGAATTGTGGTGCCTAAATGGCATAGTCGCAAGTCTGTGTTCCACAGTGTTAGCTTATATTAAACCATATCAGTTTTGGTGTCTCATTAGGTTTTGTTTGGATCTGCCTAGATCTCTGATTAAGGTATCTCACTTGGATCCTGTCAAAGACTAAGGAAAGAGCTGTTGGAAAGTTTTGTTGCTTGACTGCATAAAGATGTTATTTTCTAGATGTAGAAGTAAAACCATACTTGTTCAAATAATCAGGTTGCAGTCCAAAAATTACACTGCATTTTGATCGTGAATAAAGAATGATTTTATGCTCATGTACATAACATATTTTCAAAGTTCTTAGTGCACTTCATTGTTGGATTTCATCATAAATTATCTGAGGTGCAAACATATCCCATGCCATGAAGATTGCCTCCAGTTCGTCATGAAGTCCTGCTGTGATGAATATGCGATTTTTTCTCAAAGTGCTTTTCATCATTGGCATCATAGTAATCATATATGTTGTGTTTCCTGAAATTATGATCCTACAATCAGATGATAATAAACTCCTACAAGAAATTAGTTTATTTGAGTCACCAAATATATCTCATACCTATGAACAATCAATCCTGGAGAGTAATGCATCTCATACTTCTTGTACAAAGAAACATAACCTGATTTTTGTGAAGACCCACAAAACAGGAACATCCACAACTGTGAATGTATTCTATAATTTTGGCATTATGAATGGATTGAATTATGCAATTTATCCCTATACCCACCAACTTCACACTATCAACACTCAAAGGTGAAACTTCTATTTTGTAACACAATTGAAATTTGAGCTTGGAATATTTGGCATTAAATAATTCTTCAAATGTATCCAGCCCAGTTGATTTTGAATAACATCATTGTGATATTTCCAATCATAAAGAAAACTTTCTTCAAGACATCAATCTTCATGAGATACATTTTATATGTTATATTTGATATAATGCATTCTAAAGATCTCATAGTTTTCACTCTTTCAGATTGATGCAAATATCACCAAATGAAACCTATAACATCATGTGTCAGCACATGGTATTCAATAAAGAAGCTATTGAGTCAGTTATGCCTTCTGATTCCTACTTTTTAACCCTTATCAGAGAACCAATAAAGGCATTTGTTTCATTTTTTATTTTCTATGGAGCAGATAAGAGGTGAGTACTGTAAGAAATTAATAACTTCCCAATCAATACTGGAAAGTTCTGCTTATCAATGCTACCAAATACTGCACAGGGATCATATATATTATAAATTACTTTTTCGGTGCAATATCACCCCCTGCGGGAGGCAAACCTCCACAGTGCCCTGTGAATAGTTCACTTCTAGCAGCTCCTTACCCTGCCTTACCCTCTGCGAAGTGGTGGAATGCTCTTTCAATACAACTTACAAGCACCAATTCAAAACTTTCAATTTAAGACTTGCTCTCTTTTCTAGCTACTGTAATTGATGAAATATTATTCACAGTCCAAGAAAAATAGAAGTAAATTTTCAGTACTTGATCTAGAATTTCCATAATGTTTATAATATAGGTATATTTACTTTGTTTCAGATACTCCAATCATGGAATGCTATCTTTAGACTCAGCAATCAATAGCTTCCTAGATAAAATTTCTTCTGAACACACCATTTCTAATAATCAGTACATCATTTCCAACAACATCAACTCCATGAGCTTTGACCTTGGCATGAGTGAAGGAAAGCAAGTCAAAACTATTACAATTAATTATTATGCTTTATTTTGTGTAGAATACACGTCATGTTGTACTCATCAAAATATAAGCAGCACCTATTGGTATCAATATGGTCATGTGGGACTTTGACCACATGAGAGAGGGAGCATTAAAATGAACGTAGTTTGTACTTGGTCCAATCTCATGCCACATCAAATATTAGAATTTTTTGGAGATTTCTAACTATGTAAATATGTTGCAGACAAGTCCTGGTGAGTAAGTCAGCCATTGACCGCTACGTTAGTATGTTGGACAGCAGGTTTGACCTGACACTAATATTGGAACGTTTGGACGAGTCCCTACTACTCCTACAACGGGACTTGTGCTGGGATACCAGTGATATGTTCTACCTCAACCGGATGAAGTCCACCTCTGACAGGTTGCTAAATATTAGAGGTTTTTGTAAAGAGCAATGCCTTGCCTGGTACTTTTATGTGATGTTAAGTTATCATCCATTGTTAAAACTTACGTAATAAATAGGTGGTAATGAATAGTTGGTAATGAATAGGTGGTAATGATCTGTACCTATTCTGTAATATCATAACCATAGTCATTAGTCATTGTTTGATCAAGTTATTATTATCAATGAAAGATGCACGTCTAAAGTCACCCTTCAGATGATTTAGAAGCTTTATCTAGTAAAGTTATATGCGTTTAACTCAATTCAATTCAATTATAAGATTTTACTGCACAATTATTGAAATATAGCTATAACCTGTAATTGAACCTCCCTCAGATCACACGAAGTGCTTCAGAACTCCACCCTTACTCGTCTCAGAAACTTCCTGGTCCCTGACTACGCCGTGTACGACATGTTCAAACGACGCTTAGACGACCGTCTGAGGGCCATATCTTCCCCTTCCTTCGAGATCGAGCTGCTGAACTTCAAAGAGGCTCGGAAAAAGGTAATTTTGTAGAGATGAGTTTCACCTGAACTAATAAAGAGCAAAATCTTTTGTTACTTTTTAAAGAAAATCTTGTAAAGAGAACTGCCCGCTTCTTCCCAGTACATTATAAATTATAAATATTATGCAATAACTTTTGCTTCAAACATTCTTTGAACTCATCAAACTACCTCATTCCTCTATATAATACCTACTAAATATTTATCACATTAGACGTGACTGTCTTCATCTTTTCCTACTAACTTACTAATGAGTTATTCAAGATATTTTCTTCATAGTTCATTGTTCTCTTCAAATTCCATTCTATGTACGTATATAAGTATGTACTCATTGCACTGTGTTAAGTGTGCAAGCCGGTCAATTGACACTAATAACAGCCATTATTTGGACGTTTTCAAGTATCAAGTCTATAACAGTGCGCTTATTCAAAACTATACCTCTCTCACTTGAATTGTAGCAGGAAATGCAATAACTGAATTAAACATCACTCTGTTACATAGGTTCCCTAATCCCTACACTCTGGACTACTGTAAGATTTAGTTATTTCGAAATAATGCGAATAGGATCATTTCTCTTGCTCAAACTGTTCAAAAGTTACGGGATATGGTGCATTATTCGCCGAAGCAGCCGATACAATTCAAATGAACAACTTTATTTTTGCCTTCATGTTTTTGCCAATTTTCTCAAATGACGGTTTATGTTAATGAATGAATGGAGTGACTTAATCCTATAAAATAACCTCAAAAACATGATTCAGTGATTCCTATTCCCGTGGCTGTGACTGTGTACTTGAAATTCATAAACGCCTGCCACTTTGAATTATACACACACACTTCAAGTACAGTTCCATGGATCGGTTCACTCAAATGTTAACAATCACGTAGTTCTAGACAGTCATTAAAGTGGGGGTATTTCGCTAATTACACCCCCTAGATCTAGAGCCGAATGAAGGATATATGAGCAACAGACAGATTACCCCTGTAATGACACACTTCCAACGCAGCAGGCATTGTGATAGTACCTTACGCTGGACGCTAATAGTGTTAATGCAGTCTAATGTTTGCTGATTCTGACGAATTGATAATCAGCAACCAAAACATTACGTCATTACATAATTTGCCATCATCGGTATGACCATGACCACATTTAATATTCATATATACTTCGAAATTCCTTCGAATCATTGGACCTGAATGTGGTGTAATTTCAAACCAATATGAATATACTGAACTTGGTAGTTGGTAGTATATAAAATGCCTTATTAATGCGTCTAAGCCCTAACATTCAGCAAATTCTGCCACTTAATTCTAAAGAAGAGAAAGTACATTAGCCAGCATAATTTCTTTTCTTGTACTAGCTCACTTGTAGCTGTAAAAGAAATGGGACATGAGTGCACAATTAAAGTCAAACTCTGCAGCCGTTTTAAATTGTGTAATGTACAATAGATTTAATTTTCTCCGACTGTGAAAAACATTTGACTGCTCAGCAGGTGGTTGATAATTTAATGAGTTCTTTTGATTTGTCAACTGTTTGGCATGTTTGGTCTCAGTCCTCAGATCATGAAATTATCAAAATGATGTATTATGATAATCATTTGTTGTGGGGGTTGAAGGAACACTTGCTAACTAAGATGAGGTGAGGGGGATTGGGGGTTCAGTGAGATGGATGAGTGTGTACTGTGAGGCTGCTAAGATGAGGATGATTGTTAACTTAGAATCAGACTGCATGGATACAGAATAGGGTGGGGGGAGAGAGGGGAATATGGGGAGTAAGGTGGTGAGGTGAGAGAGTGGGGTGAGAGGGGGTGGGGGTGACATTGGGTGAGGAGATGAGAGGCGAGTATGGGGATTGGGGGTAGAGTGATAGGGATGCACTAAGATGATGTTTGTTAATAACCTAGAGGCTCCTCAGTTCGAATCCGACTGCATGGATACAGACACTGGGGGTGAGAGAAGGGTATAGGGGGTAGTAAGGTAGTGAGGTGAGAGGGGTGGGATGAGAGGGAGTGGGGTGAGATTGGGTGAGGGGATGAGTGAGAGGCGAGTATGGGGATTGGGGGTAGAGTGATAGAGATGCACTAAGATGAGGATCTGATGTTTGTTTTAACGTATACTCCTCTCAGTTCGAATCAGACTGCATGGATACAGTCACCTGGACTAAGGCAAGGTACGGGAGTGTCCAGCATCCCCTGACTCCGGAAGGGATAGAGTCTCTGCACTGCAACATCCTCAGTGATCCTGATGTCGAGCTCACAGAGGTTAGTTGGTGGTTAAGCAGTGAAATGTTTTACAAATAATCAAAGTAAAGGTGTAAATACTTAAATATATATGTTACAAATATATTACGACTGAATGGTTTGCCCTTGAATTGTTCAAGTTTTTGTTGCTGAACTTGTTATTGTAAAGTTGTAACTAATCATCTCACAGGTGTGCCAGAATCCATACTATAAACTTAAATATTTGCTTATTTGGGCCAAACAATTCCGATTGCAATTTTTTACCACAATAGGGTCCCAGTTTTTTTATGAAGTTATGAAAAATTCGCTCTCACAAGTTTCCTGTAAGAAGTAAAAAATTTCATTATAATGGATTTTGTTTTCTTCAGCTGATAAGTTATCTCCAAGACCCAGAGTACTCGACCAAAACCAAACTGAGATCACGTGTTTTGAAGTACAGACAGCTTGGCTCTTTCCCAAGACAGTGGAAATTAAAATCTTTCGGGAAAATTCCTCATGTGTAAGTAGTGTTCAATGTAGTGTGCAGTGTACGAAACAGTGTACAATGTAGTGTAATGTACAATGTACATAGTGATAGTGTATATTATATTAGTGTAGTTGTAGTGTAATGTCTAATTGCTCTTTTCATTTAGTATGTAATTGATTTTTGACCCTAATTGATAGTTTACATTTTGAGTGACCTGCGAACGAGTAAATTAAAAATATTTTAGGGATCGTTCACATATTACGTAAAGTTGATTTCGAGGGGGAGAGGGGGTTGACATCGGCCAAAAATTGATTACGTCATATGTGAACGATCACCTATGAAGACAGACTCTATTCAGAATAATACTTTCTAACTTACTTTTGTTTGTGACTGTGTGGGGTTTATTTCAGTTACTATGTTTTGTTTTCAAATTAAATCTTCTAGTTAGTTTTACGTAACTGGTTTGACATATTTGAATTGTTTGACTAAAACTTAAGCATATTTTTGATGAAAAGTTAGAGACTTGAATCTCTTATGATAGTTTTAATACTGGTTTTGACGGCCACCAATACACCAAAGCCTCAGGCAGAGCTCTTATTCTTTGTTTTCTTAAATAATTGATTGTAAGAACATTCTTATGTATAATACTCACTTTACACGCAATGTTTTCTTTAATAATTGATTGAAAATGTATTTCCACAATATTCTTCTTGTCAGAGTGAATATTGCATAAATGGTTCTCCGTTCATAAATGCATGAAATACTGAAATATTTGTGCTGTTATCTCAAAATTTTACAAAATCTTGGCACGTATTTTACAGCGAATCCATGCTGTGTGACACGCCAAACTTTGATGAGGTACACACCACAATGTGTGTAGGTAGTATAATATTGTGCCCCCTTCTGCCTTTCTGTCGAAGTTCTTAAACGTTTTAACACAGTGGTACTTGCCATACGAGATGCTGTATGTAAAACCTCATGAATTTTTGTGCAGAACTAATTATGTGTATGATATATTTAGGATGTTAGGTAGCTCGAAAGTGTTACCAGATCGAAAATATTGAATCATTGTGAAGTTTTCATGTTGCACACATGGTATTTCGTGCGTGACTTAAATAACGTCGGTAGTGGGACAGTAGTGAAGTAGGATTATGATAGGCTGGTCATAACTCGTCTAGGAAGGTGTGGTGGTAGTAAGAGGGGCTGGTCATCACTTGTAAAGGAAGGCGTGGTAGGAGCAGGAGTGGCTAGTCATCACTCGACTAGGAAGGCGTGGTAGAAGGGGCTGGTAATCACTCCACAAGGAAGGCATGGTAGGAGTAGGAGGGGCTGGTCATCACACGTCAACGAAGGCGTGGTAGGAGTAAGAGGGGCTGGTCATCACTCGATAAGGAAGGCGTGGTAGGAGTGGGGGCTTGATATCACTTATCAAGGAAAGCGTGGTAGGAGTCGAGGGCTGGTCATCGCTCGCCAAGAATTCGTGGTAGGAGTAGGAGGGGATTGTCAATGGTCATCACTCGTCGAGTAAAGCGTGGTAGGAGTAGGAGGGGCTGTTCATCACTCGTCAAGGAAGGCGTTGTAGGAGTAGGACGGGCTGGTCATCACTCGTCAAGGAAGGCGTGGTAGGAGTAGGAGGGGGTGGCCATCATTATAGGCTTTAATTCATCGAATGCCCAAATGCTTTTAGAAAAGAGTCATCTATATTGCTTGAATTACGAACCGTCCATTTCGCAGCATTCTTGTTAAATTGTCTTGTTGCAATTGAGGAGAAGATTTCAAGGATTTTCATCATTGATTTTTACGATCTACATGGGGGTTCAGCGGCTTTATTGTCATCGTGGAATCGCCTACTGAAACCTTATCCGTATCATGAGAAGTCAGGAACATTCGCAGGTATTTGGTGCTTATTCGTGTTTTGCTACGGTACGGGCCAAATGTTTTGTCGAGGTCTTTCGATCTCGAACATCTACGGGAGACGAGACACGTTTAAGGACCGTATTGACAGGAGGACGCGGAGCATAGAATTTACGACCCAGTGCGCGTGTGAACATATTTTTGCTCAAAAACGAACGCGCGCACTCAAAATCAAGCTAGGTGTCAACTTTCATTGCATTGCATCTCTAATTTCTCAGTTTCGTATCACGTTTGATTCTAACTTCGTCTTATTTTCAATCAGAAATTACCCAAACATTTTCCTATAGGACATGTCTTAGGTTGTGACATAACTATGTCCGTTTTATTGGAATGATGCCAACTACGCGTGTCAGTGACGAGTCCTTATCATGGATATTTGATCAGTACATCCAGGAGCTAACACTCGGGATAATCCTCCATTATAACAGAGCTCTGTCGAGATTTTGGTTTGAGACTGTTCTTCAGACTCCGTTACTGATTCTTTGGACAATTTCCAGGCCCCTCTGGACGTGGGTTTGCTATTTTTCAGTTGTGAACTTCATTTCCAAACGTTGTGATTTTAACTCTACATTCCCCCTCAGAGCCCTAGTGCTGGGTTATTTTGACGAACTGGAAGAAACTCCAGATGACGGAGAGAACGCTATAATTGACAAGGACGGCTGCGACATATTCGGACAACCTAAAGAGGTGTGTTGATGAAATCTTTCAAATGTTTATCCATGTATTTGAGTAGTATTTTTCACGATAATCATATAAAGAAATCACCGGGAAGATTTGCATTTTTGTACCCTCATCTGAAGTGTACTCTCAACTGAAGTAGGTATCTTTGTATTAAAACCCCAACTATTTGACACTTTAGCAGGTTAAAGTAGGTGCCAAAACCCTATTTGACACTTTCGCAGGTTAAAGTCGAGGATATTGATTGTCCTGAGTGCCACAGGTTCGTGGCCGCCACCCGCTTCGCTCCTCATCTCGAGAAATGCATGGGTATGTGCTCTTTTTATGTAAATGTTGCTTAAAATTGTGCGATGTTGTTTCCTTTTTCCAAATTGATACCCTGCTCGCGAAAAATGGGCAGTTATTTCTTCAATTTGGCAGCACACTCTATGTTAATGACATCATTGCGACCGCCTATTTATTCTGAGCGTATATTGCAACAATGAAATATAATAAATTTTGTTCACCTCTCCCAGGAATGGGTAGGAACAGCAGCAGGGTGGCCAGGAGACGGATTGCTAACACCAACGTGCCCGCTGACGAAGACACTTTGGACGAGGATGATCTGGAGGCCTGGGCTACCAGCAAACCCAAACGAGCCAAAGTCAAGCGAACTGGGTAGGAACCTCTTTTTCATGATCTCTAAGATCAGTGTTATAATGATATCATAACAAACCTATTGTGTTTGTGTGACGAGGCCTAGGCCACTTGACCAGTCTACTTGACTCAAATAAGTTCTATCCCTTGTATTTTTGATAATTTTAGAAACTCTTAGTGAATTCGTGGTACCCAGTGTTGGATTTTAACAACTCTCCAGTTCACCGAAGCTTCCCAAGAAGAAGCTGAGCAAGGGCGGCCTCACTAAATGCGGGAGTAGCGACCAGTTGTCCGCCTCGCCGCCCATCATGGACACTGAGGGTAGTGACAGAGAGGTGTTCGAGGCGCTCTCACCCCAGTCCAAGGAGACCTTCCTCAAGACCATGTGCGGGGTTATATCCGAGGTATTTCAGCGACGCTTCCCTCACATTACTCTTCCATCATCCTACTCTTCACTCACCCTACTCTTCCTCATCCTACTCTTCATCACCCTAGTCTTCCTCATCCTACTCTTCCCTCATCCTACTCTTCCTCTCCATAACTCTTCTCTCACCCCATGAATCGTCCGATCCCTCCCCCTCACTACTCTTCCCTCTCCCTCCCAGTCGAATTACCCCACTACTTTTTCTTCCCCCTCCCTTCACTCCCCTGTTTTGTGACCAGAATTCTGCTCGGTGTTCGTTGATTGGATACGGATCAATGTGCAATTACCGTATTCTACTCGGTGTACGTTGATTAGATTCCAATCGAGGCGCAGCGATTGTATTCCACTTGGTGTTCGTTGATGTGATTCCAATCAAGGTGCAGTGACCACATTTTACTCTTTGTTCGTTGATTAGATTCAAATCAAGGTGTTGTAAAACAATAACGAGTATGTTAAAAGAAAATGTATTATGTTATTTGAAAATTACTTAAAAAGGCAGCCGGCGCCTCGCAGCCAAGAAAAAACAAATATTTGATATATATATATATATATGGTATGACAAAAAACAATTGGAAATTGTGTAGGTTACGCAGCACTTTTTTTGCATGAAAAAGAGGTGATAGGCTTTAATCGCAGCGCTGGCGTGGTGGTTGGCTGTTGGGTAAGGAATATAGGCTAATCAATTCAATTAATCAATAGTTTCATTCATCTATTAATGAATTCAATTGAATTTTGAATTTCTACTAAAATATTCCTTGCACCCAACAGCCAACCACCACGCCAGCGCTGCGATTAAAGCCCATATCACCTCTTTTAATCGCAAAAATTTACAAGGGTGCAAATTTTGTGTAACCTACACAATTTCCAATTGTTTTTTGTCATACCATATCATTCTTTTTGTTAACAAATTTTGTTGAACAAATCCTGAGACGAAGTATAAGCGATAATTGGTTTAATTGGCCAATTATCAAATTAGACGATTTTAGACGAAAATTTTTACACATCTCACTATGCCAAAGTTTCCGATGCCGTTGGATCAAATTCGATACCATGTTCCTGAGATGAGATATAAGCGATAATTGGTTTAATTGGCCAATTATCTAATTAAGCGATTTGCAATGAAAATTTTTATATAGCTCACTTCACACAATTCATGCAAAAGTTTACGATGGCGTTAGAATGAAGTCGATACCATCTTCCTGAGACGAAATATAAGCGATAATTGGTTTAATTGGCCAATTATCCAATTAAGCGATTTGCAATGAAAACTTTTATATAGCTTACTTGACGCAATTTATGCCAAAGTTTACGATGGCGTTGAAATGAAGTCGATACCATCGTCCTGAGACGAGATGTAACCGTTAATTGGTTTAATTGGCCAATTATTCAATTAAACGATTTGCAATGAAAATTTGTATATAGCTTACTTCACGCAATTCATGCCAAAGTTTACGATGGCGTTGGAATGAAGTCGATACCATCTTCCTGAGACGAGATATAAGCGTTAATTGGTTCAATTGGCCAATTATTCAATTAAGCGATTTGCAATGAAAATTTTTACATAGCTCACTTTACGCAATTAATGCCAAAGTTTACGATGACGTTGGAATGAAGTCGGTACCATCTTTCTGAGACGAGATATAGGCGATAATTGGTTTAATTGGTCAATTATCCAATTATCCAAATTGATATTAAAATTCACATATAGCCTACTACACGTGCCCTATGCCAAAATTTCTGATACCGTTGGACTTACGACAATATCTGCTTTGGTTTTCTCGCAAAGTGATTTATAAAAACTGTCGTTGTATCGAGAGAGAGACGACGATAATACTAATTTCCGTGATTTTAGGCATTTTTTAATAATTTTTCCTACCAAAACGGTACGGCCGATTTTCATGAAATTTTCAGGGTTTCTTTATCATGTGATGGACTAAGCCTGTGCAAAATTTCTTGATCAAAAACTGAAATTAACATCTTGAAAACACGACACGAAAATCGCGATTTTCGCAAATCACTGTATTTTTATATAATGGGCGCTGGCAAACAAGTTTTTCAATACTTGTAAAACGATTCCACTACCACTTTTAGCACTTCATGCTGGTACTATCGGCTTGTTTGGAGTGTCTGGCCAGCAGTCCCGGCCCTTCGGGCCGGGCCTGCTGGCCAATTCGGCTGCCCGAAGGGCCGAAGGGCCGAGGGCATCTGCCCTTCGGGCAGATGCCCTAGAGGTGTGTGCGAACATGCGCTGCGGGCGCTTGCCAGCGCCCTGATGTAACACAATATACATATTTTCTGACGAGTTGTCCGTGATTCGTCACGTGGCATTTGTCACGACGCAACTCATGGACCACAGGTCACGCGGTACTTCACTGCTTAAATATTCGAGCTATTCTATCTCTCTGGTCAGTGTTTGGTCCTTGCCCCATCAGTTTTAGAAGGGGCGTCCTTCTCCCCAACACAGGGGTACTGGATCTGAGAATATCGGTATTTAAAATTGAAATAGGTAATTGGGACTCTAATTACGGTGCCATAAATTCAACTGTCTACATAACTACTCGATTTGTTTCGGACACATCTTAATCTTTCTCAGTACTGCAGCAATTTGGTAATTATGATTAAAAAAGACTTCGCGTCAACATAGTCAAAGTTCTGAGGCATTTGAACCTTAAAACCTAACCTGATCTGATCAGGAGATTGAGATTCCCCCGAGGCCTTTCTCTGCTGCTTGAGTTGGGTGAGGGTGGTAGATAACTCCTTAGCAGCCATAAAGAAGTCCGGAACTTTAGGAGCTGCGAGAGATTCGGATTTGCTAATTTTACAATTATCTATACAAACGATTTTAATTAAAAAGTAATCATTACGAAAATACCAACTCAAATACAAATTACCATAAAAGAAGGACTAGCTTTGACTATCTACAAAACAAATAAGTTGGCAGTGCTCACCTCTGAAGGAATCAGACACACTAGCTACACTAGCCACACTGGGTTGTGAGAGGATATCACGCTTCTGACGCACTGACTCCTCATGTTCTGACCCCAGTGACTTGGCAGACACTGAGGGTTCTGATACACCTGCCCCTTCACCTTTCTCACAACCAGGAGAAACAGCAGGACCTTGAGAATAAACAGTCACTCCCTGCGTCACTTCACTGGTACCTTGTGACTCGGTCACTCCTTGTGTCACTTCACTGACACCCTGTGACTCTGTCACATCGTCTAATTCTTGGGGCTCTGTCACCTCTGTGACTTCCTGTGAAGTATCATCTTGCCTTGTTACAGGTTCTGGAGCGGGTGTAACATCACTCGATTCCGTCCCCTCTTTCTCCCCTTCTTTGGAATCCACTACCACTTCTTTAGTAACAAGGCTTGTGGAGACTTCACTCTCCCCTCCCTCCTTTACACAGGGGGTCTGCAGGAGGGAATCTATGTCCTGACTCTGTCTCTGGACACTCTGCAGCAGTTGTGTGATGTCATTGATAGTTTCCGATAGACAGGTTGTTTCGAATGTCAGATCAAAGGAATCCAGCAGTGGACAGGCCTCGTCCTCTTCATCCTCTTCCGACACCCCCTCAACCATGGTATCTTTATTCTCCCGACCTTCACTAGAGTTATCTTCCGCTTTATCTGTGTTATGGGAAGCCTGTTCGTCACAAGTCACCTCAGTCTTCTTGGTGCCATCTGCTTCAACTTCACTGGCAAGATCCTCTAATGTCAAGTCCTGTTCTATGACATGTTTCTCCTGAGATAGCTCTGGTTTTTTGTCTGATTTTAGAGATACGGTACTGGGTGGTCGATAAGCAGAAGAACTGACGTATGAGGATGTTGAAGAAGTTGCAGATGACGGAATGGAAGATAAGGCCTTCAATGAATGCGATGGTTCAGACTTATTTTCACAAACGTCACTGAATTTCGGAACGTCTGTTTTGGTAACGCCGATGGACTTTATCATGCTATCAATATCCGCAAGTGACTGGAAGACTTTATCAATATTAAGATTGGGAAGTGTTTCAGCTGATAGGTCAGGATACGGAGCAGGCATTCGATGTTCACTCCTTTTAGCTGTTTTCTTCAAGAAGTTGGTAGTAAGAGGAGAGGAATCAGCAGGGATACTGCCATCAAGTTCTGCTAATTTACACGCTATTATATCCTTCGTAACTAACTCTAGAGGGGTAAAAGATGCCTTGATCTGTCCAAAGGTATTCTTACTATTATAGACATCTTCAATCAGATACCATCCCTCGATACAGGGGAAGGCAATTAAGAGTGGTGCCAGATCTATGGTAGCAGATCCAATGATGACATCACTCTCACTATCGTCATCATCCTGTGACGTAACACTGACATCACGAGCTCTGAGACAACAAGTGACAGTGTTATCTGAGCCACTGAACACAGAGTAGGGAATGGTGATGTCCTCCGTAAAGTCGAAGAAGACAGATCGGTTGAAGGGCTGGAAGGGGGTAGTTAGGAGGGTGTCAGAGCGACTAGTGAGTGTGGAGTAGACAGCTAGAGACTCGGTGGGGTACTGCTCCACTGGCAGGTTGGTACAGTGCGAGATAGTCACCCGGAACTTGATGCCTGGGATCTCAGCAACTTCCTCCACCTGGAGAATCGAATGTTATACAACTTGTCCTCCAAAAAGTCAGGAAGATTCACGTATTTGCTTATTTGTTCTAAGACGTCATTTTACTGCGCGACATAAATCTTACGCTGGACATCATTGAATCTTGTTTCATTTTCCCTGAGCGAAGAAAATTGACTAGGATTCTATTATTAAGATTACAATAATAATGGTAGCCTCATTTAAATGCTGGTCTATTATTAGCAACAATAACAACAAGTAAATAAATCAACAAATTATTAATTCACCAGAGTCTCGTGTCCGAGTTCCTCGTGTGGCGCGTGGGAGACGGAGGGGGGCGGGAGGGTGGGCGGGGCAGCAGGGAGGGGTTCCTCCAGCTTAGTGAGGGTGGTGGTGACATGTATTCCTGCTCCACCCAGATTACCACTAGTTCCTTTCACCAGACTCACTACCTGCAGGGAATACATGGATTTAGAGAAGGAGAATCAGAAGGGATGGGACAGGGGTATGTTAGAAGGAGGAGAGGGAGCTGAGATGTGACAGGGGTGAAACTAAAATGTCTCAACACCGTAGTCACGTTTCAACCCCCTTCCGTAATCATTTGAAAACCCCTACCCTTCAGCGATATGTAATGCAAATAACTCTCCTGAAAATTTGAATTACTCTTCCAGGAATTCCGCAGACATTCTCGGCCATTCTTCAAAAATAGTGTGAAGTTCATGTAACTCACAGATAAACAGAGTGCAAGGCTCATAAGATAAAGCTTTAAATAACAATTTCATATGATATAATTAGAAAACATTATCATTCAAATTGACATGATTATGTTGATTGTAATTAGAAATGTTGGACATTCCTTATCCAAAGTCATATCATTGAAATTTGAAAATTACACAATAAATAAGGGTGAAATATCTAAAAGATTAAAAACCAATGTTAAAACTATGAAGCTATGGAGTAAAAATGGAGAGAACCTTATATATGAAACTATTATAGATGTCTGATGTATAAAAACCGTTACATGACTATGATTGGTACAAACAAAGATCAATATTATAGAAATTCTAAATTTCAATGTTTTCATCAATAAAATGTTCAAATCGGTCATATAATTAGGTCAACTAGTGACTTTTAAAATTAACATAAACGACCGGCCTCAATCGGTATTCTGGAGCAAAACTCCATCCCAACCATTCATATTGACCAGGAACCCTACTACCCTCCTGAGGAAGACCACACCAAGTTAGAGGACATTCATATTTATCTTCAACAAAGACAGTAAAGTGCATGTTGGTCACAGATAACAACTCATCATGGAAATGTAGATCATTTGGATAATCCTTGGGATTGTTCAGCAGGTTGATATCAAAAGTCTTATTTTCCTTATTAATGCTGGTAGACTTCAATATGAATCCACACGCTTCACTTGAACTATCACAACAAAGTTCTGGAGGCTTCTCTTTGAAAATGAACCTAATCTCATTGTCTTCACCGAAAAGTTGTCCTGGACTATACTCCGAAATTGAGCTTACACGTGCATATCCTTTTGATGTTGTGAGAGTATCACTTGTCTTCAGGCTTTCAATTAAACTTTCCAAACGGGGAAAGTCTTTACAGTATACACTTGTAAAGTAGCTTGAACACAACGGGGACATATTTTGTTCTGATATTGTTTTCTGTAATGCCACTTCGAACTCTTTAGTGTTCAAAGATCGATCATAATTCTTAAACCACTTATAAGCAGCATCAAAGATCATAAGACTATTGAATTCAAGAGGTGATACTGTTAGAGCTTCAAGAAAACCAGAAAAACTCTCGTGTTTATTCAAAATGGCTGGATCTAGAAAGAGATTTGGAAAATTTGTTTTTTTAGCAACTACAACATTTGCATGCAAATCGTCTTGTGTACGGAGACAAACGTTTTTGAACAATTGTAGCACCAATCCACAATCTTCTGACGATATTTTGATAGTTTCAAGACAAGCTATTAGTTTCAAATACAATGTAGTATGTTTCTTGGAACATGCAGAAGCATTAACTTTTCCTAGCAAGAATCTGCTGTTGGCATCAAGTTCGTAGGAATTTCCCTCAAAATTGGAAATCAAAGATTCCAGAAAAATAACCTCCCGATTTCCTGCTATTTTCATTGCAAAATTCATTTCATAAGGATTTCTTGCCGAAAAATCACATAGAAATTCCCTCAGGAAAAAAGTGTCACTTTTTGCAATCGCCAGAGAAAATTTTCTGATTGTCATATCAATTAATCTCTCGTTCTTCAGAGTGTTTGACACCCATAATGCTTCCTTGACAACGAACAATTGATCTTTATAGGCCCCCAAATCAACTGAATCAAGAAATTGAAAGCATTTGTCAACTAGCCAAGACACCTCAAATACAGTGGAAATCTTATTGATTCCCCGGAAGCTATCTCTAGAAATATTCTGAGGTTCTCCAGAATAGCAGGATTCTATGAAGTTCTGCACCACTTCTCTGCTGAAGTCCTGGACATCTAGAGAAGTTTGGAGGAGCTCAGTAGTGAGCTTGTCAATGACAGGACTGTTGTAAGACAGAATGACGGAGTTAGCAGCAATTGCTTCACCATCAGAGAGACAAAACTTTAGGTTACCATGAGAGGGTGATCCGATGTACTTTATCCCGAAATCCATTGGGACTTGCACTTTAGGGGCCATTGTCACCTTTCAACTAAAAGATATAGATTGTAAATGTTCTAAAAACAGTAAAATACGTATAAACTACCATGGAAGTTTGAGAACTTCAGCTGATTGCCAACTATGTGTAAGCGATTTCTAGAATGAAAATAACTCTCTTGGAATTCCTCTCCACGTTAAACAGGAATTCCGAGCCAATTCAATTCATCAAAATAGTCCGAAGTGCATGTAAGTAACAGATAAACAGAGAGTAATGTTAACAAAATAATATGTCTTTGATTATTCAATTTCATATAATATAAAAAAAAACTTATGATTCAAATTAACATGGTTATACCTTAGAGGTTTATCTATAAAGGTTGTAATTTGGGGATTTTTCAGAAAAATCCCCATTTCTTCACCCACTGACCCACCATGAAATTTCAAAAGGACGTCCTTATCATATTATGTTAACAAGAGTAATGACTCGAAAAATCGCCATATTTTCAACTTAACAAAATTTGAAGCACCGAAATTTTATCCCACATAAATACACCTCCTAAGGTACGTATTTCGAAGATCTTGTAATTAAAAATGTTGACCTTACCTTATCCAAAGTCATATCATTAAAAGTTAAAACTTAAAACTTAAAACACAATAAAAAGGGTGTGATATTCAAAATTAAAAACCAAAATCTATAAATTGATGGAGTAAAAATGGAGAGAACTATTAATACAAAAACTATTATCAGTACCAATATGGATTTTAAATGTAAACTGAATAGTAAAAATTTTTTCTCATGTAGAAATATCACTTCCACGAAATTTCTAAATTTTTGCAACCTCTGTAGGTCTGTAGAAAAGGCCCGACCTATTAGCCTGTTACTAGCTTTTGCGAACGAGGTGGCGTGAAGTGCTGCCAAGTGAGCTACAATGAAACCAAACTGCAAGAAATTTCTCGGGAACTGCAAAAAATATTACCTATGTAATATGAATCCACACTTTCCACTTTTATCACAGCAAAGTTCTGGAGGCTTTTCTTTGAAAATGAACCTAATCTCATTATCTTCACAGAAGAGTTGTCCTGGACTATACTCCAAATTTGAGCATACCCGCACATATCCTTGAGATGTTGTGAGAGTATTACTTGTCTTCAGACTGACAATTAATCTTTCCAAGCCGGGAAAGCTTCTACAAGATAGATTTGAAATATAGTTTAAACTCAACGGGGAAATATTCTGTTCCAAAATAGCTTTCTGCAATGTCACTTTGAACTCTTCTATGCCAAAAGATCGACGGTGAACCGAAAACCAAATATATAAAGCATCAAAGATCATGAGACTATTGAATTCAAGAGGTGATACTTTTAGAGCTTCAAGAAAACCAGAGAAACTTTCGTGTTTCTCCAAAATAGTTGGATCTAGAAAGAGATTGGGTAACTTGGTTTTGGTAGTTACAACATTGGCATGTAAATCGTCTTGTGTTCGGAGGCAAACGTTTTTGAACAATTGTAGCACTAATCCACAATCTTCTCCTGATTTTAAATTGATAGTTTCGAGACAAGCTATCAGTTTCAAATACAATGCAGTATGTTTCTTAGAACATGCAGAAGCATTGATCTTTCCAAGCAAGAATCTGCTATTGACGCAAAGTTCATAGGACTTTCCCTCAAAATTGGATATCAAAGATTCCAGAAAAATACCCTCCCGATTTCCTGCTATTTTCATTGCAAAATTCATTTCATTAGGATTTCTTGCCGAAAAATCACATAGAAATTCTCTCAGGAAAAAAGTGTCACTTCTAGAGATCGCCAGAGAAAATTTTTTGATTGTCATATCAATTAATCTCTCCCTCTTCAGAGTGTTTGACACCCATAATGCTTCCTTGACAACGAACAATTGATCTTTATAGGCCCCCAGATCAATTGAATCAAGAAATTCAAAACATTTGTCAACCAGCCAAGACACCTCAAATACGGTGGACATCTTATTGATTCCCCGGAAGTTATCTCTAGAAATACTCTGAGGTTCTCCAGAATAGCATGATTCTATGAAGTTCTGCACCACTTCTCTACTGAAGTCCTGGACATCTAGAGAAGTTTGGAGGAGCTCAGTAGTGAGCTTGTCAATGACAGGGCTGTTGTAAGACAGAATGACAGAGTTAGCAGCAATTGCTTCACCGTCAGAGAGACAAAACTTTAGGTTACCATGAGAGGGTGATCCGAGGTACTTTATCCCGAAATCCATAGGGACTTTCACTTTTGGGGCCATTGCTAAATCGAAACCAAAGATACACATTATAATAAAAGAATAAAAGAATAAAATAGGTAAAAACTGTAGAATATATAATTAGATTTTTCCAAATCAAGGATACCATATTCAAGGATACCTATTTTCTAACTCAAGGATACCTATATGGAGGAGAACTGTGAAAACCACTTCAGTCTTTCAGTAATAGCAAATTAATGTTATTAATAATTCAACAGATCAATGAAGAAAAAAATATAGGTAATTCAAATTATCTTTGTTTTATCTAATGCAAGTAAAAATTGAATTCGTTATCCAGGGTCATATTGATAAAACACATCAAATGAGGTAAAATATTTGAAATCAAAAAATTTCAAATCTAACAAAATAAAAAGTAGAAATGTTGTAGATCAATCGATCATTGAAATTGTACGCAACCGTGTACAATAGGTATTAGGTAAAAGGTTGAGCTGAGCGCAAGCAAGTTGCTGTTTACTGATAAGAGCTGAATTTAATCAACTCTTACAATAAAACTGATAAATGTATAAACTTATAGATATCAATGAGCACGATAGAACTGATAACTCGATAAAGACCAATGAAAAAATCTTTATACTGGTTATTTGATGAACTGACAAATAGCAACCGTTCCTATTTTTGAGGAAGGGTGAGGCTGGACGGAGGAATCCGAATGAATTTTCTCAACTTTCTCAATTCTAGTAAGATGAAGTCTCCATTATATAATTCTCATTATACCCCTCCCAAGCTTGTTTTAGCGACCGTGTAAGTTTGGTTATACGGTCTCCACTGAATAACAGTGCAAAAAAGCTTAAAATGAAATTTTATTTTATAAAGGAGCACTCAAAAATCTACTTAAGCGTTGAATCCGGACGAGGGTCGTCAGACCCGAGTGGGAAGAAATACTGTTGTTTGGCCGTAGAATAGTCGGTCCCAGCTGTTTCCGGTCGGGGTATAATCCGGTTCCATGATCTCAGCTGTGACCGTATACCTACGATAATGAACTCGGCACGCCTCGTCCATTATCCAACTTACACAGTCTCGGCTGTCGCCTCGACCATGTAAGTTGCGGTATACGGTCACCACTTCGACATGTAACCGCTTATTATACCCCTCCCAAGCTTGTTTTAGTGACCGTGTAAGTTTGGTTATACGGTCTCCACTGAATTACAGTGCAAAAAAGGTTAAAATGAAATTAGATTTTATAAAGGAGCACTCAAAAATCTACTTAAGCTTTGAATCCGGACGAGGGTCGTTAGACCCGAGTGGTAAGAAATACTGTTGTTTGGTAAGAGGATAGTAGGCCCCAGCTATTTCCGGTCGAGGTATAATCCGGTTCCATGATCTCAGCTGTGACCGTATACCTTCGATAATGAACTCGGCACGCCTCGTCCATTATCCAACTTACAAAGTCTCGGCTGTCGCCTCGACCATGTAAGTTGCGGTATACGGTCACCACTTCGACATGTAACCGCTTATTATTCAATATAGGTATATACTATATTCTGTGAGGAGGTCTTGAATACACTTAGAACCCGTTGAAATGGTGAAAACTGTTCAAATTTTGACTATGAAGTACTGAAGTAACTAAATGGGGGTAAAACGTACATTAAGTATACATTATAATTAGCTCTATAAACTGTCGTCAACTAGAGCCACACAGTACACAAGTGTATTCTGACTCAAGTACATTGCATAAAATGCGGACAGTACATTTATTAAGCGTTTAGTACTATAGTGTGCTGTTCTCCAAAGTCAGAACAGAGAACTACAATACATTATATCCCATATCCAAAAAATAAAAAATTTCCCCCGAACCAGAAATTTTTGCCCATTTTGCAGCCCGCTCGCTTCGCTCAAGAAAATGACTATATTTTGTGAGCAAAGCAAGCAGTTTGCAAAATTTGCTTCTTTTTTAATATTTCATAAGCTAAAGTAATTATTCTAATATATCAGAAGTTAAAAAGGCTCTCATTGTGAAGCTAATCTAGAACAGGGAATTATTCATTGCTTATAGTTATTGACAAGGATCCAGCCCAGAATTTTTGGGGGCGTGCAAATTTAAGCCCTCGCGGTGCTCCATCTGCAAAAATGACGTTTTCTGAATTTAAAAATAATTCAAGTATGTATTAGTGCTAGCAGGGGTCTGGGGGCGGCAGCCCCCAGAAGCCAGAGGTCTGGAGTGTAAAGAAATGTCACCTCAATAAGATCTTTGCACTGTTTTTTATCTCAAAAGCTCCATCTTTTTTGCCGTTCACAATTTCACTAAATATATTAAAAATAAAAAAGAAAGAACAGCAGGGGTCTGGGGGCGGCAGCCCCCAGAAGCCAGAGGTGTGAAGTGTCAAGAATTGTCACCTCAATAGGGTTTTTGCATTGTTTTCATCTCAACAACTCCATCCCTTTTGTTGTACACAATTTCACTAAATATATTTAAAATGAAGAGAAAGAAAAGCAGGGGTCTGGGGGCGGCAGCCCCCAGAAGCCAGAGGTGTGGGGCGTCAAGAAATTTCACCTCAATAGAATTTTTGCACTGTTTTCATGTCAGCATCTACATCATTGTTGTCGTACACAATTTTGCCACCTATATACCCATGAGGAATGCTAGTTGCTATTGATAATTGATGCTATCGATACTTGACAAATAAGACTATTCATGCTTTCTTGGAATTGATTTCACGGATCGGGTCGTTGAATAAGAGTCGCATGATTGCAATTGATGAGTAACTGATTTATTCTCTTTTGATTCAATGGTACAGGTACAAAACTAAACGATGTGGTTCCTCAATGACAATCAATTTCGTCGTTCTGCGACATCTTCAGGTCTCAAATTTGATTGTATAAATCAAATTTGAAACCTTAAGATGTCGTAGAACGACGAAATTGATTGTCATTAAAGAACCACATCGTTTAGTTTTGTACCTGTACCATTCACAAACTTGTTTTCCAATAATATCATCGATTTTCAAAACTTTTCTAGTCCATTTTCGGTTTTTTTTTCAATTCTAATGTTGATTTTTATTTCAAATTTTTTGAATTGCACTCCCAGAGCACGCCTCCAAATTTTCGTTTGGGGGCATGCGCATGTCCCCAGCACGCCCCCTTGGATCCATGCCTGCTACATCCTATCACTGAAAACTGTTAGTTAGTACAGGAACGATTTGAATTTTCATTTTAAAAATTTATTTCAATATTATTCGGGTGAAACATAGTGATTTTTGGTGTTAAATCAAGTTTTCTGTACTTGGCTTCCACCAAAAATTTCCTCCAATTTCCCCAAAATTTCCCCCGGCTCAAAATTTCCCCCGAACCAGGTTTGCAGGTTCGCGGCTTTTTGGATATGGGCATTATATAGAGTTACCCAATTATGAACATATCCTTGTTAACCCTTATCATCCTGTACACAATAAACTTTACACTCCAATATAAGCTGTACGCCAAATGTTCACATACCTGAGCTGAGGAAACAGGAGAATGGTTAGCTGCCAGGACTTCAGACAAAGTCAGGTAGCCGCACCCTAGAATGGTGTCTCCAATGTCCGTCTCTTGACCCCCACGGGGGACCAGCCACACCTAGAAATACGATGCATTTCAGTCAGCTAAGCAATACCAATGAGATGAAGTGATAGCGTCATTTCATGAGTGAGTCATCTTTATGCAGCTATTAAGCAGCTATTTTATGTTTTGTTTGCACTCGCTCCATGAAAAATTTCAGTTGACAGCGCGAAATGACATTTTTATAAAAATGTCATCTTTTCGCGCTGGCAAGTTTTAATTCAATCCTAACTGTTTGATGAAGATTGAAGAGTATCAAGTTACAAACGGTATAATTAATCATATTTTTTCATGATTCACCCGAAACATGTTAACTACTAAACTACAATGATGGCGACTTTTGAGTCCTCAGTATAATCAAAGGGCGTGCAATCACCTGAAGTTCCAGAGCCTCCTCCCTAAGGCACCACACCAAGTTAGTGGAGACGGCAAAGTTGAAGTTAACAGTGAAGCTAACGTCACTGTAGCTCTTACCATCCCGGGATATCGCAGTGAAGTTGATCAGGTCCGAGCACACAGCTTCACTGTTGTAGAACTAGGTGGGTGATACCAGGGTTATATTTATGTATCTTTCTAAAATTTTATACATTGTACAACAACTATCCGAGCTGAGAAAATAACAAATTGTTAATTATTGCAACTATTATCTCCCTAAACTGACAATTTGCGGGTTAACCCCCAATATGACTGGCCCATTACGTAACTTTGCAACCAAACTCTACATCATAAGATCATGGTTTACTCGGGAAAATATTTGGTTGTCTTTTTGCTTTAAATTTTTTTAAACTTCAAAATTCAGAAGGTCAACCCGTTTCCCAACTAAAATAATATATAATAGGGTTTTGGCAAATAAGTTAAAAAACAAATTAAACCCCCCAAAACACAAAAACAAAAAACAAGAAAAGATCATTTGGGAAAAAAATTTTGTCATCTTTCTCTCCCTGCACTCTCCTCTTTCCCAAAGTAGTGACGAAATTTTTTAATCCCCCAGTTGAAGATCCCAAAATTTTAAAATTTCATTTCCAGTTGTCTGTTAGCAAGTATGACAGAGAGCACTATCAGTTGTGGATGCAACTGTTCCGTTTATTTCCCGGAGTAGTGTTCCTCACAAAATCCCAATCTGGTCAGGAGGTGAATCGTAGTTGTAGCGTAATTGAAATGCGACCAGTTATTATAGGTTCAGATCAATGATAGAATGATGATTATAGTCTCTGCAACAAAATGAAAGAAGCTGCTTTTTAATGAGTAAAATCTGATTTTAATAATAAATCAAATTTATTTATTAAATACAGCTTCTTTCATTGTATAATCATAATCATCATGTCAGCTATCAATATGCAACTAATAAACAGTGATCCGCTCATTCAGTTAGTGAAGAAACATATCGTAAGGTTGCTGAATCAAGTCCTGCTTAATTCTAGCAAATGATGAATATTGACGCAGTGAACGCAAATTCCATATAATGGTATAATGAGCTCCTTAGAGTGGAAACAGAAGATAAAAACAGAGGGTAAAATTTATAAATTAGCTTTTGTGAGTTTGTGAAAACTGTTCAAATTTTTGGCTGTTACAACAACAAGGTAACAGAATTTGAACTACGATCTATACTGAATATATACACTCTAAGATTGGCGTTCATAATATGATTAAAGCTGGGATATAATCCTCAAGCTCAACATGGAGGAAATTCGACTCATCACCTCTCTCATCAGGGTTGCCGGCCAGGAGTGATTTACATACTTACATTCAGTGACAAATATTAACATGAGCAGATAAATCAGTATAATGCCGAAAATTTCGAATGCCGAATTGGCTCTCAATACAAGTATACAAGTATATTAATATATTACTATAATATTATATTAATTCTCCGGAAAAACAACAAAAAAACAAATGCAATACAATACGTAATATTATATACGCTAATCTAACGACGCATAGTGGTATTGTTGCACTTATTGCACGAGGCGAAGCCGAGTGCCAATAAGTGTACTAATCACACGAAGCGAAGCCGAGTGTTGATTAGTACACTAATGTGCACGAGGCGTCAGCCGAGTGCATATTAGTGCAACAATATCACTTCTGGGGAGTTAGATTAGCGTATAATACCACGACCAGTGCAATATGCCCTGATATTGCACCGTGGTTTTTGCACTGGAGTGGTATTATATTAATTATTAAGTTATTAATATACTTATATTATGAAAAAATAATTAATTGCAAGAACAAAAGAATGGGTAATGTGGAATGTGTTCAAATGTTCAAATTTTGCTCACCATGAGTTGTAGCATTCTCTCCTGCATCAGCCGTTCTCACATAACCCAGTACCAGCTGCAAACTGTAGACATGAAGGTTATTAGTGATTATAAAGTTATAATGATGGAATAGCCAACGCTTGATTAATAATAGTCACGTTTTTATAGAAAATAAAACACTGTAATTGCCAAGTTCCACAACACGTTTTTATAGACACCTATTTTATTATTAATCTTGGTTTTTTTAACTTTTTGGTACAATTGGTGAGCCAGTGAGGCGACCAATTGCCGGACTGAATTTATCAAATTAATAAACCAACATTAACACCATGCTATAGAACAAGATGTTATACTTTCGGGTGAAACATCAAGAGCATCCTTTGAACAATGAAGTCTCAACTCTCAAAGTATTGTCATCAATAAGCAATCTACTATCAGGGAATAGTGTACTAAAGTACTAATATACGCTTAGGGCATGGCTGGGAATGCACGTATGTCAATTATTGCACGAGGAGCAGGCCGAACTTGCAATAACTCTATTAGCATTATGACCAATTGCCATGCTCTTAGTATGTTTTATAGTGACAGTCACTCTTACCTTAATAAGCAGAGGACAGCAATTCCCATTTTCTGTTTAGAATCCTCTTCATATAAGCATATACCTTAGGAAGTTAGGAGGTGTATTTATGTGGAATAAAATTTTGGTGTTAACAAATTTGGTAGGTTTGGTAAGTCATTACCATAGGTAATATATGATAATGACGTTATTTTGAGCTGTCATGGTGGGTAAAAATATGGGCATTTTCCCCAAAAATCCCCAAATTACAACCTTTATAAATACACCTCCTAAGGTAGTCCTTTCTCAAATCTCAGCAACAATTACGATAGTAAAATGAAATGGCCTAGTAGTAGTAGTCCGATCTGCACGATGAATTATCCCTATCATCCTGCGACATGGCCTTAAAGCACGTGAACGGCAGCATTGTATTTAGATCACGTTTGACAGAATTAAATTATTAGTACCCATTGTTTCGTTAATAAAGATGCAAAGTACCTAAGGTTGATAGTAATATGAGGTATTGTGATGATATTATGAGAGAAGAATAACCGATACCTAGTAAGCTAGTAAAATAAAATGCCCTAGTAGTAATAGTCCGATCTGAAGTCGCACGATGAATTATCCCTATCATCCTGCGACATGGCCTTTGAAGCTTAAAGCACGTGAACGGCAGCATTGTATTTAGATCACGTTTGACATAATTAAGTTAGTAGTGCCCATTGTTTCATTAATTAAGATGCAAAGTTGAACAGTGCTTGGTTTGATGAATACGGGAAATACCTAAGGTGGATATAAAAGATGGAGGTACTGTGATGATATGAAAGAAGAATAGTCGTTTATTAGCGCAGTTGATATGTAAAGAAGTAAAGACTTAAAGAGGCTGCAACACTGCAACAGGAGACTATCAAACCATACTAACTTATATTGTGAGTAACAATACCCGCAGCTACCGGTCACGCACTTCTTTCAGAAGGAAATGAGCTATAGTGTCTATAGGAAAAAACCTCTAAAACCGTTGGACGGTTGTCGTAGACGTAGTAACCCCTTGCTGATTTGGTGACGTCAGTCCATTTCTTTCGGTTGGGACCAACGTAACTAAACCTCACGCATTCCGAAGCAACGTTATTCTAACTTGGAATTACTAGAATTGACCAATTTCCTAACTTCTACAAATCGTCCATATGAACTCACGTGCTGAAATGTAGGAAATGAGCTAGGAAATGAGCTATAGTCACAGTCTATGTGTGCACATAGACATGGGTCATGGTAGATTTTCAAATTCATGGATGCCCCTAATCTTATTGTTCTGAACATATTATTTTTATATTATTGTAACATTCACTATGTACGTACTATGTACAGAACCCTTCAGTTTCAATTCCTTGTTTACAGTAATATTTACTGTAGCATGCTGTACAGCATGCTATCCCATGAGTTCACTGGGCTAGGCGTATGACCAAGTAAGGAAGTAATCTAACACTAACTTACATTCCAATGATGTATATTTTTTATTCGAGTGTATAGCTATACTACTATAGCTATAATTTTGTTGAACTTTGATAATCCTAATCCCATCAACAAATTAGATATGCTCACTTTGTTGAGAAGAGTGAGATGTTTAACACCTGCAACTTTTGGTTTTTCCTACTTTCATCATGACAGTGTCAGAGATGAACCAACACCTTTTCCTGGTGTAACATCTGAATTTACGAAGGATCTCCGGTTTATTCTTCCGGAAGAGGTATTCAGCTATTGTAAGATTATACATCATTGTAAATAGATTTTATTAACATGAATAATAAAACCTAGATGCCGAACTGCCCTCCTTTCAAGAGTCCTAAAGAATTTTCAACTTTCAAGAGTCGGCAGCTATGAACAAAAAAATAAAGCTAATTCTCTAAATCTATATTCATGGCCAGATGATACTTTAGGCTGATTATGGCCTTTGATAGTTTGATAAATACTTAAATAGTTAAATGTCTTACTGTACTCTTTTTGTTGGCCATAGTGTGGCAGAAAGGCTTTTGTTAAGTTGTTATCATAATGAATAGGTATTAATGATACAGGAAATATAACTAGATATCTGTAAAGATATATCCATGTTGATTTGATGAAAGATAAATCAAATATTGGGTTTAACAAGGACTTCAATAATGC
The DNA here is from genome assembly GCA_011033025.1 of Beroe forskalii. Lineage (NCBI taxonomy): Eukaryota > Metazoa > Ctenophora > Nuda > Beroida > Beroidae > Beroe > Beroe forskalii. Next base: position 13,131 of record WFMF01000587.1, on the reverse strand, counting down.
CTATTCAGGTCCCTACAATCCCAGTTTACAGAGTATTGAATAGCCAGGGAAAAGTCATAAATCCTGATGATGATCCTAACTTTGATGAAGATGATATTGTTACTATGTACAAATTCATGATCAGGACAAGTATTATGGATAGAATCCTGTATCAGTCTCAGAGACAAGGTAGTATCAAATAATTTATTTATTGACTATTATAAAGTTATAAAATCATGAGTTTAATAAACCACCAAAATCAAGGATCCAACATTCCAACCCCATTATCGCCCCAACCCCATGGGGGTTACTTGACTAAGTATCATCTGTGTCAATGGTAATTTATGTATTCATTCAAATTTCAATAGATGATACCAGTTTGAACTGAGAAAACTAGTATCTACACAGTTTAAACCTTTGTAACTCACCTGAATGATGTTTGAAACCACTAAACTTGTAATCATGATCCCGCGTAATTCATCCTTCTATATCTAAATTATTAAATACCATAATATACCTCTGACCCTTTTCTGGCACCAGGTCGTATATCATTCTACATGACCAACTTTGGAGAAGAGGCAACCCAGATAGGAAGTGCCAGGGCCTTGAAGTTCAAGGACGTCGTCTTCCCTCAGTACCGGGAGGCTGGGGTCTTCCTCTGGAGGGGGTACTCTCCTCTCGAGTGCATGCACCAGTGCTTCGGAACTGCTGAGGATTTCGGAAAAGGTATGTTTGTAGTTATTCAGGAATTCACTTTGCTCTATTGTGGTGGCTTATTAATACTTTAAATTTAATAATAATACTTGAATATAATATCTTCAAGCTCAATACAGTATGATGTATTGATATGCAATTATGATATGAATTTTCAACGATATTCAACAAAGTCAAACCCTTGGTTTGAAGGTTTGGCTCTTACGTATGTCAGCCAGATATCAGCCATTATCACCCTCCCGTGGCTATATGTCGGGTGTGATAATTATCGATATATCACCCCTTAAACAACTACTGTATATATTATCCCTGTAATATCTGCAGGGAAGCAGATGCCAGTTCATTACACAGGAGCTAAAGTTAACATCCAAACAGTTTCGTCTCCCTTGGGGACCCAGGTGAGTAACGAATGTAAACATGTTGGTGTGTAGGTAATTGCTCACCTTGCGTATAGTGTGGAGGTAGAGATTTTATCGTAAGATTGCTCATTGCGGGAGATGGTCAATAAAACTTCGTCTTCCGCTGTCATATTTCAATCCTTGTTATATCGTAGATCATATGACATGACACATCATCCTTAATAATGATTTAAGGAAGTAATGATACTGATGCACCTGCTCCATAATGTTATATTGCTACAGTACATGTTATTCAATATATTATGGAGCAGGGAGTACATTAACTACTTAACTAATCAGCCAATGATACATGCAGGGGTATAGCCAGATTTCTGAAAAGGGGGCAGCGAATTACATTCAAAACTTGTTTAAGGTTTTATTTTGTTGGCTCAAAGCTCTCATTTTATCAAACTGAACAAAATTCTCATATCATCTGTCCAAAAAGGGGAGGCAGCCGCCTGTGTCGCCTCCCCCTGGCTACGCCCCTGGATACATGGCCTGTTGCTGTTGAACGTGCTCAATATTACATGGGTACCTGCTTCATTGCCCGTATATCAACTCCATCGAATTATACATTTGTATTTTATATTTCGCATAACTGCCCATTTACTTTGTCTCAGTTAAATTACAGACATGTCAAGTTCGCCTAATCGTGGGATTTAAGTGGGTGTTTAGTTAGGATGCGGTTTATAAGCGTTTTAATATAATGTCAAGAACACGTAACATTTGACAGTGGAGTTAAAGTTGGTATACTGTTCTACTGTGATTAGATTGGAGCACAGACGAGCAGATTAAGTTATAGTTTTTAAATAAAACATTGTGGTTGAATAGTCTGTGTCCAGTCTCTGCTTCATTTTGTGAACGAAATCGGATCCAACTTCGTCGAGACTGCTGATGATTATAGACCATGAAAAACTATTAAATGCGGGGTCTGTTAATATTAGTCTGTGAAGTAATCTGAAGTAAATTCAAGTTTGTTAGTTCTGTTCACAGAGCACATTGTACTACAATAGTACAATTATCACTCTGCCGAAAGTCGAAGTGATAAACAGCAGTTAGCAGTATAGTACAGTATCCTACCTTTCATACCTTCATTATTATTACTCAGTCTCACGGCTGATTTGCCATGACGTTATTAACCTTTAAAATCACCACTTTATGAACTATGAATTCACTGCCAATTTTGTAAGTTTCATGCTTTTTCTTCGATGCTTGCTTCCTTCGTCAATCATCATTAGCAAACGTCCGTCCGTATTTTGTAACTTGTTGAAGTCTCTATTTAAAGAGGAAACGTTCATACCTGTAGCTCTATAGCACTGCGAAACTAATTGAAGTGTATTGCTTTGAATTTCTCGTAAAATACTCAGGTATTTTAAAATTAGTGATTTAGTTTTGAACTCTAGAATATTGTAATATTACATTCTTACATTTTTTGCTCGATATACTAATATAGGTATGCTCCAATTTCTTCGAACCCTGAAATTTCCAATTTAGTATTTTATGACTTTATGAGGTGCGCAGAACGTAGGCATAAGCCAGTTCAATGCGATCACGTCGTCTCTGTGATCCATGATGATTGCATTACCATATTAGGAATCTCTGTTTTTAAGTCCCCCCCTTTTAGATCCCGCAAGCATCAGAGCATCAGGATCTCTGTTTTTACTCCCCCTCAGATCCCGCAAGCGTTGAGATTCTCTGTTTTCACTCCCACCTTAGATCCCACAAGCATTGTGATCTCTGTTTTTACTCCCCCTCAGATCCCACAAGCAACAGGGATCTCTAATCTCTTATTAAAAGTGTTTACCACCCCTCTCTTCAGATCCCGCAAGCATCAGAGCATCAGGGATCTCTGTTTTACTCCCCCTCAGATCCCACAAGCAACAGGGATCTCTAATCTCTTATTAAAAGTTTTTACCACCCCTCTCTTCAGATCCCGCAAGCATCAGAGCATCAGGGATCTCTGTTTTACTCCCCCTCAGATCCCACAAGCAACAGGGATCTCTAATCTCTTATTAAAAGTTTTTACCACCCCTCTCTTCAGATCCCGCAAGCATCAGAGCATCAGGGATCTCTGTTTTTACTCCCCCTCTGATCACACAAGCAACAGGGATCTCTAATCTCTTATTAAAAGTTTTTACCACCCCCCTCTCTTCAGATCCCGCAAGCATCAGATCATCAGGGATCTCTGTTTTTACTCCCCCTAAGATCCCGCAAGCGTTGAGATTCTCTGTTTTCACTCCCACCTTAGATCCCACAAGCATCAGGGATCTCTAATCTCTTATTAAAAGTTTTTACCACCCCTCTCTTCAGATCCCGCAAGCATCAGAGCATCGTGATCTCTGTTTTTACTCCCCCTCAGATCCCACAAGCAACAGGGATCTCTAATCTCTTATTAAAGGGGTTGGCAACTACAGAAAAAGTACCATATTTTATTATCTAATTTACCTATAAATACTGTGAAAACAAAATGTGTGAAATCCCCATGTTTCTAAGCCCCTCCAATCGTGAGATATCGCACCTTTATGTTAGCGCGCGATTGCGTCACAGTGGCAGTTCACCACAACCCAGCGCTATGATCACTAGGTTAATGCTGTATTTTATTAGTATTTTTGACAGCATTGAGATGCATATTAGTGCATATTAGACGAGGCATAGCCGAGTTTCATATGAACAATATGCATTGTAATGATGGCCAATACTAATATTAGTAGGTCAGCAGAAAGATAGTAATGCATAAGCATGTATAATATGCATGTAAAAAGTGAGGGAACCTACTATAATTTAGTATAAATTATTGCTCCACCATAACAGAGCGTCGAGTTAGTTTATGGGAGCCCGAGTTGGTATGGGGAGCCCGAGTTTGTGGGTGAGCCCCGAGTTGGTTGAGGTACAAATAATCAAATAGTATAGGTGATGGGGGAGCCCTGGAAGATAGTAAGGGGAGCACAAATTAGTGTGGAGGAGCCTGAATTAGTATGGGGAGCCCGAATTAGTATGGGGAGCCTGAATTGGTATGGGGGAGCCTGAATTAGTATGGGGGAGCCTGAATTAGTATGGGGGAGCCTGAATTAGTATGGGGAGCCCGAATTGGTATGGGGAGCCCAGGTTAGTGGGGGAGCCCGAGTTAGTATGGGGAGACCGAGTTAGTATGGGGAACCAAGGTTGAATGGGGAACCCAAGTTAGTATGGGGAGCTCAGGTTAGTATGGGGGAGCCCGAGTTAGTATTGGGTAGCCCCCGGTTGGTAGGGGAGTGCAAGTAAGTGTGGGGGAGCCCAAGCTATGGTGGAAGCCCAGGATAAGGTGGAGCCTAGGATAAGGTGGGAGCCAGGCAAGGAAGCCCAAGGAAAGGGCGAGCCTCGTTTGGGTGATCCCATATTTCAGAGCTAGTCCAAAATATCAGTAAGGCCCAGGATAAGGTGGAGCCTGTTATGGTGAAAGCCCGGCAATGAGGTGAGTCTGGTAAGGCTGAGCCCTTGTATCGGGGTTATGCCAAGGCATTGATGGAGCCCAGGATTAGGTGGAGCCTCGTATGGTGATGCCTGGCAATGAGGTGAGTCTGGTTAGGGTGACACCGAGTATAGAGGTGAGCCTGGAAAATCAGGTGAGCCCTAGATTCAGGGAGCAGTGTATAGGGGAGTCCGTGATTAGAGGTGATCCCATGTGAAGGGGAAGCCTGGGTGCGGGTGTCGCTGTTCTGTGTGATTTCAGAATAGGGGAGCATTAATGCCTCCCCCTATTCCCGGGCTCCCATGCACTTGTCAACCCCATTGTCACTCTACAGTGCATACTGCATATGACCCAATACGTTGTTCTTTCCTGTGTTGTACGGCTAGCTAGACAATATTCTGAAGAGTACACTTGCTTCAAAGCTGGAAATGGATCTGTTATATCGCACATGCATTTTTGACCCAACATAATTGTCAATTTTGCAAATTATGCCTTGGCTTCTTACATTTAAAACTTCAAAAACCTATTCGTCTTGATTAGAGTATTTTCATGGCTAAGAGGAGATGAGCAAATATAAAGGGGTTTCACACACAGTAAAGTAATATGTCTACTCAGATCCCTGACCACCAGTTATGAATAATATAGATAATATGTGTTATGACTGAAGACTGAGAAAACTACGACAAACGGATATGATCCAAACTTCAAGGAATCAAATAAATAAATAAAAAATCTGGTTGAATCGTAAAGGAATTAGCACCTAAAACACGATACAGCAGTAATGTAACGCAGCGCAATAACATGTTACTGCCACAGTGACGTCATCGCGCTAAAATCTTTAAACCGCAATAACTCGCGAAATAATTAAGATAGAGAGGTGAGATTTTCTCCATTGTGTAACATGCTAGGTGAGAATTGATAAAAACATAATTATTTTCACGTTCCTGCTAGTCAATTCTATAGTTGCCAACCCCTTTAAAAGTTTTTACCACCCCTCTCTTCAGATCCCGCAAGCATCAGAGCATCAGGGATCTCTGTTTTACTCCCCCTCAGATCCCACAAGCAACAGGGATCTCTAATCTCTTATTAAAAGTTTTTACCACCTCTTCAGATCCCGCAAGCATCAGAGCATCAGGGATCTCTATTTTACTCCCCTCAGATCCCACAAGCAACAGGGATCTCTTAATCTCTTTATTAAAAATTAAAGTTTTCACCCCCCTCTCTTCAGATCCGCAAGCGTCAGGGTACGCGTACGCCCTGAAGCAGAGGGACAGCTCCGCGTGCGTGGTGTGCTACTTCGGGGACGGAGCGGCTTCTGAGGGCGACTGCCACTCCGCCATGAACATGGCAGCTACCCTCGACTGTCCGGTTCTGTTCTTTTGCCGGAATAACGGCTACGCCATCTCCACCTCCACCAAGGAACAGTACCGCGGCGATGGTGAGGAATAACTGTCATTTTATGTGTGTACCTAGCTGCTAACCTGTGTACAAGTGTCTGTTCACCTGTGTACAAGTGTCTGTTCACCTGTGTGCAAGTGTCTGTTCAGTGTTCACCAGTGTGCAAGTGTCTGTTCGCTCGTGTGCAGAGGTCTGTTCACCCGTGTGATTGATTTTGCAAAGAACCCTTTATTTTGATGCTCTGAAGTGATGACTTTTTCTTCAGTTCTGATTTGCAAATAGATGATTAATTTGCTCATTTAGCTGTTTGGGTAGTGTTGCGATCATATGATTATGTCTCACTTTCTATTTTAAGAGTTCTAGCAAGGCTTATCTTGGTTATGTCGTACATATTATGTACCGTGTAGTACTATGTAAGTATGTATTTACTTTTTACGTTGGAGTATTTTCATCCCAGTTTTTATTGGTTAGCTCTGATAAGCTTTCCTCACTGTAGCTTTTAATCTTTCAATAATACGACTACAGTACTGTATACAAATATACAACGCAATTCACCCTGCCTGTAGTCACACATACAAACTCGGTGATCTGAAAATGAGCGGGGCGAGCGGGGCTTGAACCCACAACCTTCTGATTGCCGGTCAGGTGCTCTAGCCAAATATACAACGCATAGTGTTTGTATGTGTATAGATTGGATAGTGACATACATGCAAATCACAATCGAGTAAGGATAAATTGAATTGGCTACGAAGAATTGAACCAAAAGGTTATTAACTGACTTACTAACTTACTAATGATAACGATATCAAACTTCTATTCGTATTTCACAACCCCTATTAATCAGACCTGGTGTTGCCATTTCTTGTCGCGTACTTTTGGAAAAATATGCGTATTTTCCTCCAGGAGCCAATACGCCGTGCTAATTGCACGTATTTAATAACAACCCAGCTTTCCAATCGGCCTATTTTCTTATTTTGAATTTTAGAGTCGTGATTTATGACGCATTATTACTGCAATTGCCTATTCTTTAAACTTGAATACCTCAATTTGAATTCTCAACGTAAATACCTTATACCTACAGTTACTTATAATGCCTTAATTCTGAAATTATCCATGGCGACGCAAAGTACGTTTTAGCACATTTAGAATAAAGGATTTTGCAATATATTGAACTACCTAATCAGTAATCATACAATCATAGTGAGTGCTGACGATGAAACTACTCTTTATCAAATTATGAAGTTGCTATTGTGCTGGGGAAAATAATACGTTGGTGAATCATTATATTAATATAATTATATTAATGTAATCATAGTATAATCATCGTAATCACAGATCTCTTATTGCTTGGGAGAGTGCTATTTAAATTCAATTTATTGATAACTCCTTAACTTGAATTCTGCTTACTTCTAGCACCAAACTGTTTTACTGTTACCATATTGCTTTTGGTTAGGTGATTTAAACATGATGTTTCGTCATGATTGATCAAGAAGTAGTGTTGTAGCATCAATTTATTTCCATAAATTGGAGCTATTATACCTTCCTTGCGTAAGAAACTATAATATGAATATTACATATTATTATAATACCATATAACTTGCTATTTTAGTGCAACTACCTTTTAATGTATTTATAAAGGCAGGCCCCTCAATCATCGCCTTGGTGTTAAGAGTGACGTAACGCGGCTTTATGTTTTGTGCTCGGGGAAATGCACTGTTTAAAATAGCGTGATTGATAGCGTGATAAATCGCGTGATTTTAATTAAATAGCGTGATTAATTCACCATGTTGACCTGTGATATCGGCGTAACTTTCAACCGATTCCTATTTTTCCTATGTTGCAAATACCAAATATTATAACTTTATAATTACGGCGCTTTATTATTACTTCCTCAATAAATCACAAATAATTTTACCGTAGTTTAATATATTATTCAAGTATTCATTTACCCTTGGTATTGCTTGATTGAGTTAAAGAACTTACAGTTTCTTGTGCGTTTACTTTAAAAATTGATGGATTTTGATTAAAGAAAGGGGCTGTACCAATGTAATCCCCTTCTCAAAGCCCCGCCATTATTAAAGCACTAAGTTTAAAATAGTACTATAGTAGAATATTTGCTGGAAATGACTGTAAGGAAGTGACATGACTGCTTGCAGAGAAGTCACTTAATACACCGCAGCCTCTGGCACGTGACATACACATTACGTGCCACTTATATTGCCTACTTACTCAGTGCCCGTCACTTAATAATGCCTACTTACAGTGCCTGTTAATACCTGAGCTCGTTGTTAATAGCACTGCAGGTCGTAGGACTCGGATTCGTTAAATATAAAGGACTGCTTCTAGAGCAAAATTGCATTTTAATGTAGCTCTGACTCGAAATTCGCGTGAAATTAAACCTTAAAAGCGGTTCGGTATACTGCGTTTACATAGCTTTGCAGTATCAGAACGATATTACAGTTTGTAATTTGTGATTTCGACGTATCTGTCACTTTCAGGATGACAGCTTGATAATGGGAATGTACTTTTACACGGCATGTATTAAAATCTAGCCCAAATGAAGAAATGAGACTGGTGAGTATCCTGGGCATCCTAGAAATTGGCGTGATACTGGCGCGATTCTGGCGTGATACTGGCCTCGACGGATCGCTCAATTTACCGCTTTTTTTTCTTTTTTTTTAGGAAACTCCATAATATAATGAGACCGGCGAGGTTCCAAATAGTGAAAGCCGATATAACATTCTAAACAATAAACATTCGCAGGGTATCGGTTGCGGTATCCCCGCCATACGAGTCTATTTTTCTCTGCATATATTGCGTTGTTAGTATCGGGTATGGTATTCCCTCCATACGATTTTACCTTTTATTTGCAGGTATTGCGTCGCGGGGTATCGGGTACGGTATCCCTGCCATAAGATTCGACGGCAACGACCTCTTCGCCGTTTACAACGCCACCAAAGCCGCCCGGAAACTGGCGGTGGAGCAGCAGAGACCGGTGGTGATGGAGGCAATGACATACCGGGTGGGACACCACAGTACCAGCGACGATTCTACTGCGTACAGGTGAGCAAATACAGTGCTTCCTTATTGCGTGAAATTATTGTGCGACACTTTATTGCGCGATTTTTGTTGAAATCGAACAAATAATGTGCGCGAAAATTCAGTGAGTAAGTGATGTACATTTAAAAAGCATACTTTAATTTAATTCGCACACGTATCGTTTTTTTGGCCCAATTCATAGGAATGTTCGGTTAGCCTTACCGGGTCACATCTGTTCTTGTCCATACTTTCTGCATTCATTCCTTTAGGCCATTTTACGAAAGCGTTATGCAATGATGATTTGATATTGAGTTGTAGATCGTAGGACCCCGGCTAACTATTTCATAATGTCAATACAACTGTTGTACACATCTCTCATGTCAACGTGTACGTGTACGACTCGTCAGCTCAGTGTACAGCAGTGTATGTTTTGTTATACGTCAATATAATATTATTTGTATTGACGATGATGTGAGAACTTTGATATATTAATAACACACACATAAAATAATATTATATGTGAACTTTTATATGTTAACACATAAAATTGTAAGGATATTAAATTCCCATATAATATTGTTCCGCTATTTATATACCACAGATTCATAGATATTACATTATTCGTCATATTATTATTGTAGTCTGTGTGCGGTGTCGGTATGTCTACACTAATAAAGATCATTGCACGAGGAGTAGCCGAGTGCAATTATCATTTGTATTGTCGCACAAGGGGCATGCTGATTGTGACTATAGGTAACTACTTAATAACAATCGCAATATTTAACACTTATGGCTCAAGTCCCAAACGTTAATCCAGTCTTTAATCCAGACCCTTTAAACCCAAGCCACTAAACCAATCCCTAATCCCGGCCGTTATACCCATGTTCCAAGCCCTAGCTTTGTCCCCTATCAAACACTCAAACATTATTACTGATCAGGCTCTGATTGGTGGGCCTGTGTGACAGCCTTCCTCTAGACTACCAGAATTCTAGACGTGCAATACTAACCCACGTTATAGTGACTCCTTTACACATTATAATAATACGGTGCATGTGTTTTGCTTAGAAATTATGTAGAAAGTCCGTGAAAGTGTCCACACACGAGGGTCCTACACCTGCTGTACAGCTGTCACATGCCATCTGTAGGCGATTTAGAATGACGTCATTATCATAGCTTAGAATGGGGTGTTGTCGAGGGTAAACCGTCAGTTTAATCCTTCCTCGACATGTGTGGTCGTAGGAAACTTGGAGAGTGGCCGTATCAAGATGCTGAAATTGATGTGATATTGTGATAGTCGCTGTGTGCATTTGTTGTTGAAGTTAGGCATTATCTAATTTTATAACTTTATAAGTTTATAAGAGCCAGCGTGTCAGCGTTAGATGTTGGGGTGGTGGTGTTTCATCGCTAGATTTTGGCAAATCAAATGTGTTGAGGACTCAGTTATCACGACCAAATCATTTTGAACTTACTTGCTTTGAACTCCTTGCTTTGACTTCGTTCCTTTGAAGCTTTGAATTACTTTCTTTGTCAAAACCAATTCTCTCACGATGAGCGATTACTTTGTTAATTTGTTAGTTAGGTATATGAAATGATGAGTGAGTAATTGATTTATTCTCTTTTGACTCAATGATACTTGAAGTATAAATGGAACCGATGTGGTTCTTTGTACTTGAGTCCAAAGAGAATAGATCAATTACTCTATGATTGTAATCATTTGCCTCTTATTCAACGACCCGATCCGTAAAATCAGTTTATGAAATGATAAACGATCCCTAAACCCCCTCCTTCCTTTCAGCGACTCTTTTTCAACGATTCTTTCCGTGAAGTCAGTATATGAAATGATGAACAATCCTAAACCCCTCTCCTCCCCCCTTTCAGGTCAGTAGACGAGGTGAACTACTGGGATTCAGTGGACACGCCCATAAACCGTATCAGGAGTTACCTGACAGACAAGGGATGGTGGGACGAGGCGAGGGAGAAGGAGTTCAGAGCAGCCGTCAGAGGGGAGATCCTCAGGGCTTTTAGTACGGCGGAGAACACCAAACTTCCCAACCCTCTACAGGTGAGATTTGGGAACTTGTATGGGGCAAACTACCTAACCCACTACAGGTACGAGATTTGGGAACTTGTATGGGGCAAACTACCTAACCCACTAGTGTTGAGTCAGGATTTGTGTTGAGAAACACAAATCGTATAGGCCAACATTTGACACATAGCTGTTCGGACTGAACTGTTCGGGATTTGAGAACTTTAAACTTGCTCGGGGAACTTACTGAAACACCTATAACAAAACTTGGGACTTTTGCAAAGTAGACACTGTGTGACATAACCAGCCACCAATTATTGCACCTAGTTTGAACTTCCTTACCCGATCGATAGTGTTAGGAAGTTAGAAGGGTTTTTATACGATTTCATTCATTGTTCGTGTGAGACGTGATTAATTTTGCACCGACACACATTTAACGAAGTTTTCCCATTTAAATCAAACGATATATTAATTGGTTCCCATTATTAAAATTCATTACGGATATAAGGTTGATGAGTAATTGATTTATTCTGTTTTGACTCAATGGTACAGGTACAAATCTAAAAGATGTGGTTCTTTAATAATGACAATCAATTTCGTCGTTCTACGACATCTTCAGGTCTCAAATTTGATTGTATAAAAGTATAAAGTAGTGTTGTAAAGTTCAAGGTGTTTAGGTATAAATAAGGTAGGTATGGCACGATACTGATCCTGATTCCAGTTCCTGATTACTTCATCTCGATTATTGATAATAATCCGACTGTTACTTGACTACATGTTTACATATTAAGATATTATTTCTTTTTCTTATAAGCTCTTTTTTGCATGCGTCCCTGGCATGCCACAAAATTTTATATACAAAAGGCACCCCTCCATGGCCCAACATTGATTGAGCTGTTTCACTGTTTCAGCTGACAGTCCAGGTTGAGAAGCACGGTTTTCACGTAAATGATCTGTCACGAGGTTTGTCACCTGATATGCGCGTGATCAGGCAGTATTTCTAAATATCCCCGGTTTTGTTGAGCAGGTTTGTTGAAATTGCACTGTTTTCACATCGCTTGTGGGGTATCGAATGTCAGTAATGGTCCTCACGTGATATGCATGTGATCATACAACATATCTGTAAATTCACTGCTTCTCCAGACAGTGCATTGAAAGATTCCCGGTTTTCACATTGCACCAGCAGTATCAGTTGCAGTCACGTGCTGCACGTGACATACATGTGAACTGTAAAGAATGCTGTTGAGCCGACAGCCCATAGAGATTTTCCCGGTTTTCACATCGCTGCTCCCATGTAAATTGTAATCTAATCAGTAGACAGTTCGTTACACTCTGCACTGTTTTCACAGTGTAAGTGTAGAGGAATGTGTGTAAATTAGATTTACGGCTAAGAAATGCGCTTGAGGATTCATGGAGTGGTGCTGAGTGTGTTGTGCGATATGAAATAAAAATATACACAATGTATAATGTAAATGCAAACCTTGGCCTTCCATTAAAACGTCGGCCGTCGGCCTCGGTGGTATTATGCACTCACAATTCTCTGATCAGTTTGACACTATTTTACTCATCACGCTGACACCAGTTAACTGATTAATCTACGCTAATTTACAGATCAATTAACTACTTAATTACTTAAGCACTTTTACACTGGTTCACTGATTAATCTCACGCTCATAATTTCTGACCACTTTAACAGTTTAACTTTACAACACTACTTTATACAATCAAATTTAGGTATGGCAATGTAATAGGAAGGAAGACAATGTCAACCGGTTTACAGAATGAGCAGAACATTGAGACATCCTCACCTCTACCTTCTGATACCTCTCCTTCATCCTCCAACACTTCTCCAGACATCACCCAACAGGTACTCTCGTTACTCAGTAATGCAGATTATAAGTGTTTGCGTGAGGTTCTTTGCCATTGTCAAAATGTGTTGAACAATAAGAAAAGCTCAGATTCGAACTCTCTCAATGAGCAATTTTCCATCATTCCTCATATAATCTTCCCATCTTCTGAGTCAGTTCAGCCCACCACCAGCAATCAAGCTGGGTCTCTACTGCTGTCTCCATCTAGCGCCAACCCACCTGAATCGCCAGTTGATTTCATGACAGAACTTGCAGCTGAAA